>OX375868.1:39030851-39252318 GCA_947359475.1 Heligmosomoides polygyrus bakeri
TTTGGGGAGTTTTATCAGAAATTTGCAGCCACCCTACTCAGAAGTTGCTCTAAGGCTGTGTAGCTAAAATTTGGAGTGCGCCGTGAACAATGCATACGGATTCGAACTTTTCAATCGAGGGGGGCAACCGCTCGCAAATTGCACGCATGGACGTGTTCGGAGTGCAATAGCTCTGTCGAGTTGTAACCTTTCAGGCTGCAGCTTGTAGGTTTTGTAGGCAGTCGAACGTTCTTTTCGTACGCCAAAGTAGAATGGTTTAGCTTAGGAGATGACAATGTTATAGGGGTGCGAATATGCAGGTGAGGATTGTGTGAAGCATTTTTTTTCCGATTTCCGTGGACCACAGCGAGAAGATGCGGCGAGGTGACGGCTTTAAAATACGTACGTGAACAGAGCGCTTAAGATACGGTTCTTTACGATGACGTGACCAGAACTTCTCAGCTGCGTAAACTGCCTAAGCCCCATCTGCCGTTTTAGGGCGGCGGACTTAGCGGTTGAAGTTTCCTGAACTCTTACTAGTCCATATTTAGGTTTTCGACACTCTCAATAACATCGTTCTGTTCTGCTTAAAGAGCGCTATCGAATTGTATCAATTTCGACCGATTTTGGAAACATCGATTTTTCGGCAATATCCCATCGAGGACGTGGCGCCCTAGGCCGAGCTGCGCGGATGATGACGTCATCGAAACCCGATATTTTCGAAATTGGCCAAATTTCCTCGTGCAAACTTCGTCCGAAATCGTCTAGGGGTTATTTGGGGCGCTGATTACGAATCCGACGTCAGTTTTTAAAAATTCCGTCGACTTCGGTAGGTTTTGCAATTTCTTCTGGATAACTGAGGGTGGTCGGGTCAGGATCATCGATTCGTGTGGGGTCGGGGGCTTATTCGGGGTGCCGAACACGATGCCGAAGTACATTTGGACGATCACGGGAGGGGACCGCTCATACCGATAACTGAGGGTGATCGATGATCCTGACCCGACCACCCTCAAACGGGAAGTAACCTGCTCAAGTTCGCGGAATTTTCAAATACGAACGTCGGATTCGTAATCAGCGCCCCAACTAACCCCTAGATGACCTTGGACGAAGTTTGCACGAGGAAATTTGGCCAATTTCGAAAATATCGGGTTTCGATGACGTCATCATCCGCGCAGCTCGGCCTAGGGCGCCACGTCCTCGATTGCCGAAAAATCGATGTTTCCAAAATCGGTCGAAATTGATACAATTCGATAGCGCTCTTCAAGCAGAACAGAACGATGTTATTGGGAGTGTCGAAAACCCAAATATGGACAAGTAAGAGTGCAGGAAACTTCAACCGCCAAGTCCGCCACCCTAAAACGGCAGATGGGGCTTAGGCAGTTTAGGCAGCTGAGAAGTTCTGGTCACGTCATCGTAAAGAACCGTACCTTAAGCGCTCTGTTCGCGTACGCATTTTGAGGCTTGAGCTCGCCGCGTCTTCTCGCAGTGGTTCACCGAATTCGGAAAAAATGCATCACGCAAGCATCACCTGCATTTTCGCACCGCTGTAACATTGCCCCCTCCTACGCTAAGCCATTCTACTTTAGTATACTCATATATCGTTCTACTGCCTACAATACACACAAGTTGCAGCCAAAACGATTCGAACTCCACAGAGTTATTGTGCTCCGAACACGCCCACGCGTGCAATTTAGCGCAACAACGGCAGACGCTCTCCACGCTGTTTCTCGCCCAGATTACAGTGTTTCCCACTATAAATGACACCATTCAATTCAGCATGAAAAGCTCTATCGAATGGTATCAAGCATGGCCCAACTCGAAGACATCGATTTTTCGATGACATCATCTTCCTTCCGCCGCGGCCTCGCCCTCGATGCGAAACAGTCAAAAAATTGATGTTTCCAAAATCGGTCGAAATTGACACCGTTCGATAGCGCTTTTCAAGGAGAAAAGAAAGGTGCCATTGGGAGCGTCGAAGGCTCAAATCAGGGCGAGTAGAGGCGCAAGAAACTCTAACCGCTTGCTTTTGCCGCTCTAAAACGCCAGCCGAGGCTAAGGCTGTTTAGGCAACTGGGGAGCTATGAGCATATCATCGTAAAGTACCTTAGGCGCTCTGTTCACGTACGTATTTTAAAGCCGTCAGCTCGCCACATCTTCTCGCCGTGGTCCACGGAAATCGGAAAAAAATGCTTCACACAATCCTCACCTGCATTTTCGCACCCCTATAACATTGTCCCCTCCTAAGCTAAACCATTCTACTTTGGCATACGAAAAGAACGTTCGACTGCCTACAAAACCTATAAGCTGCAGCCTGAAAGGTTACAACTCGACAGAGCTGTTGCGCTCCGAACACGCCCATGCGTGCAATTTGCGAGCGGTTGCCCCCCTCGATTGAAAAGTTCGAATCCGCATGCATTGTTCACGGCGCACTTCAAAGGCTTGCTGGACAGCCTTGGAGCAACTCCTGACTAGGGTGGCTGCAAATTTCTGATAAAACTCCCCAAACGCTCAGTCTACAAGCTGCTGCCTCCCCCCTCGATTGAAAGGTTCGACTTTGTATGCATTATTTACGGCGCACTCCAAAGGCTCGCTGGAAACCCCTGGAGCAATTCCTGAGTAGGGCGGCAAAAAATTTCTGATGAAACTTCCCAAACGATCAGTCTACAAGCCGTCCCCCCCCCTCGATTGAAAGGTTCGATTCTGTGTGCATTGTTCATGGCGCACTCCAAAGGCTCGCTGGAAACCCCTGGAGCAATTCCTGAGTAGGGCGGCAACAAATTTCTGATAAAACTCCCCAAACGCTCAGTCTACAAGCTGTCCCCCCTCCTCGATTGAATGGTTCGATTCTGTGTGCATTGTTCACGGCGCACACCAAAGTTTCGCTGGGACAGAATGGAGCTCATCCTGAGTGGGGTGGCGGGGAATTTCTGATAACATTCTCCAAACGGCTCGAAATAGTCTTGAAAACGTCGCAGTTCCCAGTGAGAGAAGATAAAAGCGCAGGGGACATGCGCTCGCCCACTCGATTGATAGGTTAGGTTCTGTGTGCATTGTGCACGGCGCACTCTCGGGGCATTTCTGGCATGACAGAGCACTGGCGACGTACGCCATCTTTGAGATACTCCGAAAGCACGCATATCCTGGGAAATAAGCTGCTCTAATCGCCCGTCCAGTCAATTTTGGACCACCCACGGCGAAAATACGGGTGTTCCGGTAAAGTTTTACACAAATGTGTGTAGATCTCGAAGAGGCAAATCGTATGGTGCCATCCTTTATTCAAGAAACCTAAAACTGAAGGAATTATGAGCGTGCGACGCTTTGCGACGCTATGTTGACGTTTTTTTCGCCCACTTTTGACCGTGCGGCGCGAGCGGTATTGTATGTTAGCTATGATAGTTTCTATATCTGTCTGCAAAATTGTCTATGATTAAAATATCATCCATGTAGATGTTTATAGGAAGCCCGCTACCCCATTATTGCAGCCGGCTCCAACTGGAACGAACACACACGCCGTGTCTGTTGAGGTGCGAAGCTATTAACGCGACAGGGGTTTGCCCCTGAAAGGCCCGGAGAGTAGAAGGAAGTGGACGTCTAGGAGACGCTTTGATTGTGTATGGCAAGTAATCGAAAACAACTGCCTCCTTTTTGGCCGACGCCTTCGGCCTTTCTTGTTCTGAGGATGGCTTCTGCCAAAAAGCGGACTAAGAAGGAAGACGCACAACTAGAACTCGAGGATGCTACGATCGAGGTATCGCATTTGATGCAATGAAAAAGGTGGCGGAGGCTCCTACTCGTTGGCTATTCAGGGTCGATAAAGCATCTGCTTGAAATTTTATCTTTTCTATTAAACTCTAGAGGTAGAACTGACACTGCTACCCCCAGAATCCCTCCCCACTACATACGTGGAGTATTTAGGCTCAGACGATTGCATGATTAGTGGTTTTACATAGACTGAACCGTATCGTGACACTATTGCGGCCCATATAATTATCGAGCTGTGCTTCATTAGAATGCAGTAGTTGATAGAAGAAAAGCATACCAATGAAACGCCTATGTATGTCGCGCGACATGTCCTCAGAGCTGCATTCTAAAACGACTTGATATTTCAAGACTTCTAGAGAAGTCGTGGAGTTGAGGGGCCAGCCTGCAGGAGGCCTCTTTCCTACCATCTCGCTTGGCCCCTTGCTTTCACCCTTTCCTCTCTTCATCTTTGGCTTGTTGTCTTGTTTCTCTAAAAAAACATAGCGATCTTATAACCAGGTGTAGCTGCTGACTAGTGGGTTTTCGGCCCACTATTTGGATCACTAACGAATTCAACTTCTGGCAACTAATTTTCATCGTCTCCCTCCAAACTCTTCTCATTCCCGGTACACGCTCTGGCCGTATGTGGCGATAACTCATGTTCCTCTCTGGGTGTAATCTTCGTATTGCGGGCATCGACGTACTCATGTCTCTTTAAATATCACTTCTTTCCCCAAAATCTCTTGCTATCATCCGCGCGTCCGAAATTATCCAAAAAATAGGATCAAACCACTCCTTCAGGCCAGGTTATTGCAGAGCGTTTGAGCAGAACTGTCGATTGACGATTTGCTGCAACTTAGCAGGAAGCTTTTGAAAATTTTGAATATTCAACTTCCAATTCGTATAATGTAGAGTCAGAAAAAATTGCAGCTCTAGCTCTCCTAGATGTAGAAAATCGGTTCTTAAGAGAAAGTCAGAAAAACAACTCAGTTCACAAAAACGCAAATAAACGGCAAATTTTTTATCCCTTCTAACAGGACATCTATGCAAGGTTCCTCGAGAACGTTTAGGCTATTCAGCTTTCCCGGAGCCATCAAACTACTGCCTTTCATTAGCGGATCCCTCAACGACTGAAATGGTTCTACATGGTCTCGCACTGCGCACTCTAGGAGCAGGTCTGCCAATATAAGGACTAGTGCGTCGTGCTTGAGAGACTCGGAAAGAATGCATCACCTGTAGCACCTGTCGTCCCGTTGACTTGCTCGAGCGGGCGCCAGCAGCGTCTCCATTCGTCCCTGTCGCGTGCCAGAGTGGTCCAATGGATCCTCCTCGCACGAGGGACACGAAGAGCATCATATCGGCCGTTCAGAGCTTTCACGAAGAAGTCCGACCAACGCGTTGGTGGGCGTCCTGGCCTTCTCTTGGCATCCCGCGGAATCCAGTCGGTGATGGCTCCCGTCCAGCGGGTGTCTACGAATCGCATTACGTGGCCACCTAATTTTCGACGACTTAGCCCATGCGACAGCGTCTCTGATCTTCGAACGTCGGCGAAGCTCGGAACTCCGGAGGCCTTCTCTCACTTGCGTGAGTTGAGTTACTCCGAGCAACGCTCTCTCGATTCCACGCTGCGCGACGCTGATCGCGTATTCATCCTGCTTTCGCATAGCCCAGGTCTCTGAGGCGTATGTTATAGGACAGGAAGAACAGTGGGGTCGAATAGATGGGCACGGAGTCGGACGTTCTTCGTCTTCTGCACGACTTCTTCGACGCTCTTGAAAGCTTCCCAAGCCGCTCGTTTCTCGAATCGAAGTCAGCATTCGCTCTGCCTGACTGATGGTCGGTGTTATGACCACTATGTCGTCAGCGAAGCGCAGATGGTGCAGCTGCCGGCCGTCGACCTTCACTCCCATGCCTTCCCATTCAAGTTCGCACAGGCGCTGAAGAGCTTCAGGGATATGGTATCTTCCTGCCGAATCCCTCTCTTCACGTCGATGACGACGTCGTTGTAGAATAGAGAGATCTTGGTCGTGAATCCACTGTACAGCTCTCGAAGGACTCTGATGCACTGAGTAGGAATGCCCTGAGTGAGCAGGGCTTCGAGGACCGCTTCAGTCTCGACGGAGTCGAATGCCTTCTTCAGGTCGATGAACGTAAGGCACAGCGGCAGCTTGTACTCTCGCGACACTTCGATGAGCTTCGTAATGGTGTGTATGTAGTCGATCGTGCTGAATCCTCTCCGAAATCCTGCTTGTTTGCATGGCTGTCCTTCATCCAGCGTTTGGCTGATCCTATTCAGGATAACTCGAGTGAACAGCTTGTAGACTACGAACAGCAGGCAGATCGGGCGATAGTTGACGATTTCCTGAACGTCTCCATTTTTGGACAGCAAGACGGTCTCGCTGGTCTTCCACTGAGATGGAACTTTGCACTCCGACAGGTAGCGCGAGAAGAGCGGCGCCAGGGTGTTGATGAGCGCTGACGGGAGGTTCTTCAGGTGTTCGGGTCTGATCCTGTCAGGAAAGTCGTCTCGTGAGCCCGACACACGAAAGACGACGTTTCAAGCACGTCTCATTGGGAAAGCATGCATATCCTGGGAAATGGGCTGCTCCAGCAACTTTTACCCCCGCGACGAAAAAGGGGTGGACCGGCTGTGTTGTATATATGGTTGCGTAAATCTGGAAGGGACGAATGGAATAGTATCGAACGTTTCCTCTCCCAAAAAAAAAACTCGGCTTAGGCGCACGCGATGGTTTGCAACTCGTTATTTTGGAAGTGCAACGCCAGCGGTACTGTAGATCTGATGACTAGCGATAGAAATCGCGTCGAGCGTTTTCAGCAAGACTTGCTTCAGAGCGCCTCTCTCCGCCATGGATACCATTTTCACGTCGAATTGGACCCCTTTCAAATCAAATTGTATAATTTCCTAAGCTAGCCTAAGACTTTTGAAGTCAAAGTGAACTGTTCCACATCAAAAAGAGCTTCTTCTACATTAAATAGGAACTCTCCAAAAAGGTGACAATAATTTTTGTCTAAGGAAAACTTTAGCATAACTTTGTCTGAAATTTTAATTCACCTACCCAATAAGTGAACACATAGTTTGAAACTTTATAGAACTTTATTTTTAAGGAAAAATAATAGTGTATTGATTGCTCAAAAAACAGAAGGGCTACAACTTTTTTGCGTCAAAGAAAGAGATTTGCCGGGGCCAGTACCAAAAAGGGACATCTAGGCAAAGTTTGAGCGAAATCAATGACCATGACCTCACTCACTACCCTTACTCCCCCCCCCCATACCTACCGACCGTAATTGACTGCAATTTTAAAAACGAATCCCATACTAGTGATGAGCGTCTTAAATAACCTCCCTAGGCAGCTTGGGCGATATCGATGATGATGACTCCAGCACCCGTACTTACATATGGGATCAATGTCTTAAACAACCTCCTTGGAAAAATTCCGAAAACGGATTGAATTAAAATCTAGTCTTTAAACTCGAGAGCGGGTGGCTGCCGCTTTCACTAAAGCAGTAAGGCCAAATTGCCTCATTCGCTGAACTAGATTGTAAGTTTGGACAAATTTCGATGCGAGACAAAGTTGCAAAGTTCGCCTTCTCTCCACTTCACCGAAATGAAAAGATATACGTTGCTGACTAGTATCCTACTCATCAGCTTACTTCAGTGATCATGTAGAATCCTCCGTTTCTGAATTCATGCTGGCACCTGCTTCATCGTCTGCTCTAATGCTGTGAATTCCAGAATCGACTTCGCATCCACTCGCAATTCGTCTTGACCTGTGTGATCGAAAGCAGTGAAGCTACATATTCGCAAACAAAAACCACCACGTGTTTAATACCCACTGAACGCCACGAGTATTAGGTTGATCGAAAAGTCTTGCAGTACTTTACGCTAGTGCCTGTTAAACTTATTAAAGCTCTTACAGTATTGATCTTGTGCGGTGACGTCACAGTACATTCTCGAAGCTTCCTCAAGCATACTATATAAGGCTTCGTCGAGTACGAATACAGCATTAATGTCAACGATTAGCAGCAGCATCCTACGACCCATTTACTACGAATTTCTACAAGGCCATTCCGCAAGGACTGCATCCTCCAACATCTGCGTTGCATTCAAGGACTATTCCATATTCCACAGTGGTCCGTTGGTATCGGCGGTTCAAGGCTGGAGATATCTCTCTCGAATATCGACCTCGTTCCGGACGCCCCTCTGTTGTGGAAGAAGACAGCTTGCGCGAAGCCTTCAAGGTGAAACCAAATTCGACCACTCGCCAATTGGCGGCGACACCTGGATGTACACAAAGCACCGTCGTGAGGCAGCTGGAGATTCTTTGGTACCACAAAGTTCTGTCGTCTTACGTACCACATGAGCTGCGGGACTCTAACAAGGCATACCGAATCAGTGCTGCTGAGTCGCTGCTTGTTCGCCGCACAGAAAGGACTTTCTCAAGGACATTGTTACTGGTGATGAAAGCTGGGTTCTTTATGTTAACCACACCCGTAAGAGCCAATGTCTCCCACGCGGAGAATCGACTCCAAGACAATCGAAATGTGGACACCACAAAAAGAAGGTTCTTCTGTGTTGCTGGTGGAACTCAGAAAGCATGCTTTACTGGGAGTTGTTGGATAGTCGCCCAGAGCTCGACCGACGCCATGCGCCAAAAACGTCCAGAATGGGAAAATGTCTACCTGCCGCACGATAACGCGCGTCCTCATGTCGTAAAAGTGAGTCGCGAGAAAATCCAGGAGTGAGGCGGGAAATTCTGCCTCATCCACCATATCTCCTGACCTCGCTCCTCTGCTACCACCTTTTCAGAGCTCTGAAGCAGCACCTTCGAGGTAGAGAGTTCGATGATCGACGTCAACTGGAAATGGAGATTCCTGAATTCTTTTCCTCACAGCTCTTGGAATTCTGGCGGAAAGGAACTGAACGGCTGCCTGAAGGATGGGGTAGGATCTTAGGCTTGGATGGGGAAAATATTGTGGAGTGATTTTTTGTATATTGTATTATATTGTATTGTATTGTAATATTGTTCTGTTAGTGTTGCAAGACTTTTCGATGAACCCAACATGTGATTTTTGATTCCTCGGAAATGCTCCCGTGTTCGCAAGATGGACGAGGAACTGCTGGCCATCTTTTTCTCTTTTCCCCTAGGGACGCGTTCGGTATCGCAAAGAATAAACTCCTCCAAAATGCACGCTAGCGCAACCGCCTATTAGAACAGTTTTGAAGATACAGGGTGCGTAAAAAGTATTGACGCACTAAACGTAAACGTTAGAAATAACAACACATCATAAAATTTAACGAGTTTATGTGCAAAATGTCAAAAATGATCTAGCGGACTGAATGGCATCACTTGTATTTTATATGGGCTTCTTTGCTGTGAATGCAGAGGCGAAGACGCCTAGCAAAGGCATCGACGGTGCGCCGCAAGTAGTCCACGTCGATTTCGTTCCATGCTTTGACCTTCAGTGACTTGATACTTTTGTGCATCCAACCTGTAAAAGTGTTACATACTCTTCAAGGACCTCCAAAGTGCTAATTCTGGTAGAAGGGTCGCTGCAAGGAAGGCGCATCCGGCCAGTATTATGGTTTGTGCATTCATCACAAGCGTCTCTCGTTTTCGTGGATACAGGAGTGAAGATAAATCAGTAGAACTACATGTATTGACGTCCTAAAGAAGCAACTGGTTCCTCGGCTCGAATCCCACCTCGAGAGTAAGCCGTATGTCTTCCATCAGAAATAGACTCCTGCGCAGAGTCGAGAATTGTTCAGAACTGGTGCCGCGCCAACTTGAAGGACTTCATTTCGGCAAAGGAATGAGCTCTGTATAGATTGGAATTGAATCCGCTGAATTACTCTGTATGGGAAGTTTTGGAGAGCAAGGCTTGCGCTACTTCCCACAAAAGTATGAAGTCAGTGAAGCACGATCTAGACAAAGCATGGAACGAAATCGACGTGGACTACTTGAGCCGCATCGTCGATGCCTTTCCTCGTCGTCTTCGCCATTGCATTCGCAGCAAAGAAGTCCATATAAAATACAAGTGATGCTATTCTGTTCGCTAGATCATTGTTGACATTTTATATATATTCTTAATTTGTATGATGCGTTTTTATTTCTAACGTTTACGTTTAGTGCGTCAATACTTTTTACGCACCCCGTAAATCGGCAGCATTGTTTTAAATATCCACCGGATCGAACAAATTGTCTAAAGGCCGCCACAGACTTCTGCGGCGCCGCTGGAGGCGAGCTCTGCGTCTCTGCCCTATGGTTAAGCATAGGGCAGCGGCGCCGCCGAGCGGCGCCGCAGATGTCTGTGGCGGCCTTAAGGAGTTATTTTGAGACCCTGATATATCCATACGCAAGTATGTATGGGTTGCGACATCGTGACAATCGATTTTGCCCAAACCTAGCCCAGTGAGGTTATTTAATGCGCCGATCATTTATCATATATATAGGAGGATATATGGGTTTCGTTTTCAAAAACTCAGATGATTACTGTGGATTAGGTAGGTATGGGTGAGTAGAGGAAGTAAGGTAATGGTTACTAATTTTGCAGCTTCGCCAAGAGACCTACATTTCTTGTGCTGATCCTGCCCGCACCACCACTGTTCACCTAAACCTACAGCAGTCTATCAAGCCGCTCAGAGCGTAGTGGAAGTCCGGTTGCTTCATGCGAGGAACGACAGGGGTTTGGTTCTTGTGCGCTGCTGCATTTTTGCATTTCAACTAACTGGTTGAGGTTTGGGGGACTCTGACGTCTATACCATTTCCAGGCGTTCCAGATGTGCATTTTCCAGCTGCATGCTGTGGTATTCAACATGGTGATGTATATTCCCATCAGTGATACACAGGTACAAAGTGCATGAAGCACCACCGGGCACAATACGGGAAACGTATGAAGGCTACAGGCTCCTCACAGTCCGTTTCCGAACATAGACCAATGACCTCGGGAAAAGCCATCCTTCTCGGATTTTCAAAAGAGACCAGGATGTGATGTCGGAGGTGGTTCAAGTGAGAAACGCGGTCTGCAGATCCCGCAAATTACCTTAAACGGCATCGATACACTCTTTCCCTCATCTTCGCCTCTCACCTGGAAATCAGAGCTCAGCTGAAGATTTTCTAAAACCTAACACCAACAACGTCTGCCGATGCTCGAGTGGTGATCCACCTACTCACGCTGAATAGTGGCCCACCTTTAGACAAGGAATCTTCGAGGGGAGACATCAAGCTGGCCGAACGGACGACCATCATACTAAAGGACATCGAAGCACGTCAACTTTGAAGCACAGAAGCATTAACACACGAGCTCTTTTTCTGTCTTCTTTTCTTTTCGTACTGCTACCGCTATATTCATTTCGCCTCTCTCCAATTACTGACTATGAGTTTGCTACGATCTCAAATCTTATAAAAAAATTTCCTAAACATTTAGGATCAAAGGATTGAAAAACACTCAGGCTGCAGCATATGTTTTTGTTTCTGTCTACTGTTGTTTGTTTAAGGCGCATAACTTGTGCAATAAATGAAATGAAATGAAGTGAAACTTGAAGTTGACGAAGATGAACAGCTGGAAGTGATGGAAGGACAAGAAAAAGATTGGGATCTGCAAGATGAACTGATGGACGTGGAGAGGCAAGGAAGCAGTGGGCAGCACTGGGCACTGGAGCCTGTACGCTTTACACGCTGTCCACACTGTGACCAGTGCTTCTGTTTCATGCACTTTGTGCCCGTTTATCATTGGTGTTGAGCGTTTATACATCACTATGTTGAATAGCTTTCTCATTGTCTTATGGTTAGAAAACCAGGCAGTAATAAACAAGTCGCAAGAAGGGTACTTCTCAACGTACAGCTGGAAAACGCGCTGAAAACATCTGAAAATGATATAGACGTTAGAATCCCCAAATCTCAACCACTAGTTGAAATGCAAAAATGCAGCAGCGCAGAGAAACCAAACCCAGACCTTCCTCGCCCAAAGCAACCGCACTTCCATTGCGCTCCGAGCGGCTTGCCGGTAGGACATCGCGGGCGTACAAGACCCCAAACTCATGGTGCACCGTATCCCATTGTGACCCCTACTCCTTGGGTTTTACAACTGGGCAAAAAATAAACACATTTTTATACTAATTGGGGAGGGGGGGGGTGGAGATTCTCACTGCGTGAGTCGCTCCCCCGTTCAGACATACGCTTCAGATCCTTCCCTTGTACGTCCTAGTTTATACTTGCGCCGCCAGGCGGCGCCGCATCACGACCGCCATTGATATCGATTTTTCGTGCCGCCCTGTCAATATCTATCCCGAACGACCGTGCCGCGGTGCGCAGCGGCGCAAGTGTAAACTAGGGCTGAGTGGAGGAGAAGGGAAGTAAGGGGGACCTCTAGGGTGGACCAGAAAAGCTACCAGGAAGAGAAGGAACAACTTGGAGGAGGGACCAGGACGCGGAACCGGCAAGAAGAGACCAGTAAGTGGTGGGAACAAGAAAGTGGGCCAGAAGTTGCTACCAGAAAGGCGGGAGAGGGAAGGGGAGGGGGGGGAAGACCAGTAAAAGCGGACCAGCAATTAGATCCAGGAAGAAGAAACGAGTAAGGGGAACCTGGTGTCCAGATTCGGAAGGCGTGTCAACGATATCCGGAACACAAGCTGTTGGGCATGAGAACGGTGGCGGAGCAGCCACCTGAGGGCAGAAGTACTGCGCAGCACAAACCAATGGCGTCACTGGACGGTCCAGAGAGAACGTCTATGATGAACGCACGGAAGTGGTGAACGGTTTGATGCCAATAGAGTACGCAATAAGTCCTAGATGTTAGCGAACTTTGTTTTGCAAAAACTGCTTTCCGTAGGATGTTGCAAAGTCGCGCGAAACGCGCAAGTGCGAAACACGCCGTTGGGCTTGTCGGGGCACTTGAAGTAAGATAATCAGCGTTCGAAGCTCTACATTCCACTTTAAAGTGGCGCGTGCGATCCGCTATCTTTCCCTTGTTAGAAGAAATTAACGGGACTTCGAACCTCATTCAAACATGTCTCCTATTCCCCCGTTTTTGCTTCCCCCGTTCATCATCACGTTCCAGAACAAGTCCTTCTGGGAAAGAGGCAAGGGTGCAAGACCAAACCGGTGTCCACCTCATGTTCTCATAACATCAATAACCCCTTACACCTTTGCGTGAGCACATCCATCTTTGTCACGTCGCATCAACATCTATACTACCTGAAACCTGTGCTCATAGTTGCCACCTGTCTCATCTTACTGCCGAAAGCTTTTTGAATCTGCGAAGTATGATGGGCAACGTTCGTCGGCAAAGGCAATTCCTGTGAGTTCCGTAACTATTTTACGCACCAAATATAATCTATTTCAAGTACTTCTCAATTCAGGTGAAACTGAAAGCCAGTTCTTTCGATGCTACTTTTATGTGACAGTTGATAGTGAACTGGATCTTCCGTTGAGACCTGTTAGTTTGAAAAGGCATCTGTGCAAACTATAGTTCGACATCAACATGTAAGATCTTTTCTCTTCAGCAGTGCGCTTTCATGTGATTATTTGATGGTTTAGGAAGATTAGACACATATCGAGAGCTTTCTATTTTCGAAGCGGAGATCAAAGCACTATAGGTCTGCAAGTGAGTTCACTTCATCTCCGTTGGTATGACGTATTTGCTTTTTATGTAAATCTTTCGAAGGTCAAATTTATTTGTAAACAGGAACCCTTCTTCTTCCACAATATACACAGATGTTTGTTTAAGGAGCAATATGCGTTCGTGTCCTTGGTGGCGATGTCCGTTCCTCCACGTGGTGCCACTACAAACTGCTTGCTTTTGCGAGCCGAGCCAATCACGGACAATCGAATGCAGGCGACAGACCCTAGTGACAGGCCGGCTTACGAACATCCTGTGTCACATCATATGGTCGATGACGTTTCAGAGTTCTCGAGATAATGCTACGGCGTCCGCGGGAACCGACGCGCACACGCAAAGCCCGGCGGGTGTGAGAAGTATGCGAGGGTCCCTGATGCGAGGACGGCATCGGGGGGCAACTGAGCTAGTCCGAAAGTCCCGTAACGTAGGCAAGACCCGCGTAGCAACGTTGAATGTGGGTACGTTGACGGGCCGCTCGTGCGAGTTGGTAGAAGCACTGGAGCGAAGAAAGATAGATTTCTGTGCAGTGCAGGAGACGAGGTGGTCCTGCAGCAAGTCAAGGGACATAGGACGTGGCTTCAAAGCCGTTCTACGTGGAAGTCCCAGGACCACCAGTGGTGTCGGTGTGATCGTCTCCGAGCGTTTCCGTGACGCGATTGCAAGCGTAGAACGTTTCGATGACCGCTTGATGAAGATTGTTGTCGCCGTAGAAGAGCGACGGTGTCATTTCTTTTCCGCGTATGCTCCGCAGACAGGTTGCTCCGAGCAAACCAAGGACGAGTTCTGGTCCCTGCTTGATGAGAAGACAGCAGAAGTGCCGTCACAAGACATGATTGTTGTGGCAGGTGACCTTAATGGTCACGTCGGAGCAACGAAAGATGGTTACAGCTGTCACGGTGGTTTTGGCTATGGGTCACGCAACGCCGATGGTGAGCGTATACTTGAGTATGCAGACTCACACGACCTCACCATCGTGAACACCAAGTTTCGAAAGCGTGACTCCCACCTCATCTCGTTTTATAGCGGGAACGCCAAAACGCAGATTGACTATGTCCTTGTTAGGCGTCGCGACCAAGGTCTTGTCACAGACGCGAAGACCGTGCCGTATGAGATGGTTGCCACGCAACACCGTCCACTTATCTGCTGAAGATCACACCTCCGAGGTGTAAACGTGTTGAGCGTTGCGGGATGGCTAGAATCAAATGGTGGCGACTGAAAGAGAAGGAAGCAGCTGTTATTTCTCGCATTCGGTTGCCGACGGTAACAACTGTCGACGAAACCTGGAAGGATGCTACCGATGCGATAACTCGGGCTGCGCGCCTCGAACTCGGCACAACGAAGCCTGGACGGCGGTGGCTCGACAAGCAGGCTTGGCTGTGGACTGACGATGTCAGAGAGAAGGTTAGGGAAAAGAAACGGCTATATCACGTATTTATCGGTGATAAAACAGGCGATAATTGGCGGAATTATCGAAAAGCGAGGAAAGCGGCAAAGAAGGCAGTGGCCGGTGCTAAAGCCGCACACTACGCTGATGTGAATGAAAAACTGGAGACGCGCGATGGCGAGCGTTATCTTTACCGCCTCGCCAAAGCTCGCTGTCGCCAAGCAGAAGACATCGGTAAGTTCTTTGGCTTTGACGACGAGAACGGTCATCTTCTGATGGATCGCAAGAGGGCTGTGAAGAGATGGCGCGAATACTTCGAGGAAATCTCGAATGTAGAATTTGAACATCCTGCAGTTCCTTTTGCATCACCTGTATACGGTCCCGTTCTGAAGATCACAGTGAGTGAAACTGAAGCAGCCCTGAGGAAGATGAAGTCAGGCAAAGCCACTGGTCCCGATGACCTGCCAGCTGACCTGTGGAAGTCGAAGGGCTGGTGCCCTGCTGACTGGCTGACTGAGTTTTTCAATCAGGTTGTTGCTGAAAAGAAAGTGCCTGAGGGTTGCCAGCAAAGCACGACTATTCCAATTTGGAAGAAGAAGGGCAGTCCTGCAGACTGTGCTAGTTACCGACCTATTTGCCTTCTTTCGCACACCATGAAAATGTTTGAGCGAACTGTCGATGGACGTATTCGGGATGTCGTCCAGCTTTCCACGAATCAGTGTGGTTTCGTCTCTGGCTGTGGCACTGTTGATGCCATTCACGCTGTTCGTCTTTTGCTAGAGAAACACAGCGAGAAACAAAAACCGGTGCATTTTGCCTTCGCGGACTTGGAGAAGGCCTTCGACCTTGTTCCGCGGGAAGTGAATGGTACGCGTTGCGACGACATGGTATCCCTGAAGAGCTTATTGAGTGGGTGCGCATCCTCTACTCGTGCCCAATAAGCCGAGTGCGAGCACCAGCGGGCACCTCGATGGAGTTTCCAATCTCTGTCGGAGTGCACCAGGGATCTGCGCTCTCCCCACTCTCTTCGTGATCGTCATGGATGCAATTACACGCGATCTCCAAAGGGCAGCTCCTTGGACGCTGCTGTATGCCGATGACGTCATGCTTGCATGCGAAGACAAAGCAGAGCTCGAGCGACAGGCACAGGCGTGGTGCGATCGCTTAGCATTGTTCGGACTCAAGCTAAACGTCAAAAAGACGGAATACTTGACGACGGATGTGAATGAGCATGGATCCATTAAGATCAATGGTACTGAGCTCTCACGAGTTACATCTTTCAAGTATCTTGGATCAACAGTCACGTCCGATGGCAGTCTAAAGTTGGAGGTGAACGCACGTGTGAGTGCAGCCTGTCCAAATGGCGTTCGTTGACTGGGGTGCTTTGCGACAAGACAATACCTGAGTACCTCAAGTCCAAGGTGTATAGAGCAGTCGTCCGCCCAGTGGCGACGTACGGTGCTGAGTGCTGGCCTGTGACGAAGGAAATTGAAAGCCGCCTCAGTGTAATGGAGACGAAAATGCTAAGGTGGACGGCTGGAGTAACGCGATTGGACCGCATTCGCAATGAAACCATGCGACAAAGGTTCGGTGTCGCGTCGATAGCTGACAAGTTGCGCGAAGCACGTCTACGATGGTATGGTCACGTCCTTCGCGCTAACGACGACACCGTGTGTAAGATTGGCCTGAATCTTGAAGTCCCTGGAAAACGGCCCAGAGGACGCCCGAAACAACGTTGGCTAGATACGTTGCATATGGACTTGAAGTTAGCTGGTGTCCATCCCGACCAAGCGTTTGATCGGGAGAAGTGGCGTCACCAGACCAGAAGAGCGGACCCCGCCACCAAGCGGGACAAACGCTATTGAAAATGATGATGATGCGTTCGTGTCTTTGTCAGCTGCTGGCACGTAACCGGTTCCTGCTTCTATGTGGATGAATTCCTCCATGTAGTGTTAATTTTTGGTACTATTGTACTTTTGGTACCCCACTTAATTTTGTTCAAAATAGGTCTACTGGGGGTAATCTACCATGGGAGGAACGAATATCATAGTCGTTTTTTTGCGGAAATGCCTTATAAGTCCGTTATATTGAGTTCGAACTGCCCGAGGCCTTCCGAAATAACGCGCGCTTGTAGGAGACGCAGAGACTCCGCCTCCTATCGACGCGCACTATTTCGCCGTCTACAGTCTGCAGCAGAGGTTAGCCAGGGTATAAGCCTTGAAATCTCGAAAAGGCTTGAAAACCCTGTTGTGTGCTCTCCACTCGCGCGGAGGAGAGCACAGAATTGTGCAGGGGAAGGGACTCCGGAATGTTGGCCCACTAGCGCACCCGTGCTAAAATTGCCTTCATCCTGTTGTCCTTCTCATTGCTAATATGGAAACAAATAAAAGGCGGATCAGTAATCAAAAAGGGGAAATAAGGCTGTACTTGCATTCGCTGTGTGTAGCTAGTCGCACCTGACCACCCCCCCCCCCCGGGGAGACGGTCGCGATTGCGTGCTGGTAGGAGGCGGTGTCTCTGCGTCTCTTACCAGCGTGCGCTATCTCGCAAGGCTTTAGGCAATTTTAATTTAATATAACGGGCTTATAAGGCATTTCCGCAAAAAACGACTATGATAGTCGTCCCTCCCATGGCAGACTATCCCCAGTGGACCTATTTTGAACAGGATTGAGTGGGGTACCAAAAGTACAATAGTACCTAATTTTTAAATGGTTCGCTGTTGTTGAATAATCTATTTGGTTATTTATGTACCGTCAGATGATTGCGCAGTATTTCATTTCTACTTTGCAATTTTATCTGTGCTTTCTCAATGTTCTCATTGGCTGTTATTGCTCCTCGGCTGATGTATCCTGTATTTTTTGTTGTTCACTGTAGTGTTTGTTTTATGCCCTACGTTTGTTATCGATTTAACTGCCTTTCTGTCAAGTCTCTTGAATTGAATATGGATACAATTCCTGTTATCACCGATTTGTTTAATAGAATGAAGAAAAGACTATAACAGTGTTTAAATCAACACCTAACGAGAAAAGGGAAGACCACTGAAGTTGTTTTGGCCACCTATGGCAATCAGAATGGTCAAGGATTGCGCCGTTCCCTGTACGGTGCGAAAAGGGCAGCAGGCTCCACTGTAAACGGCACGTCCAGCAGTAGAAAATGGCAGAGGACGTCGCGTCTGCGGCGATAGTTGTCGCGCGCGAAAGATACAGCGGCGCACCGCGGCAAATTCAAGAGTCGGACGTGGCATCGGCGATACCGGCTGTCCGGCACGTGTCAAAATTAGGAAAATACTATAATAGCGCTCAAAGCATCAGTTAGGGACACATAGGATGATTAGGAAAGGAATTCGAGTCACCTGCATCAAGCTGGATGCTCAAGGAATGCCCCCGGCGACTGGTGCGACAAACGCGGCAGATGCCGCCGCACCGCGGCACATTTCAAAGTAGAAAATGGCAGCGGACGTCGCGTCTGCGGTGACGGCTGTCGCGATGCGGCGAATTCGCCGGTGGTTGACCGGGGCGCGTCTGTTAGGACGTCTCTCTATTCATATCTTTTGGCCGGATTCATCAACGACTTTCAGCAAGTCAAAATATATGGGTCACCAGCACACCCCTGAGTGATTGTCACAAGAGTGCCCCTCAACGCGCCGAATTTTCTATGTAGTCGTCCTCAGAAGAGTTTTCGCATCGTTGGTAGAACCAAGGCATGGGGCCGTATGCATATCTCGCCCCGACGCGCCCCGTCGGGAAATGGGGAGGAAATACCGTACTTCCGCGATGCACACCAAGTTGGGAATACAGTACTCCGGGTCTCTGGCGGGAAATTGCGTCCCCCTACTCGGAGGTAGGTGGAATTCGGACTGGAGCAGAGACGTTGCTGATTGGAGCGGACCTGCTGCCGCCAAGACGATGTTTTCGAACTATGCCTCCACAAAAGGGCAGCAAAGAACGGGCTAGAGGGCGACTTCGTTACTGTTTTGGTATATGTGATGCTTAGTGAGGTCATTTTTGAGCAGCAGTGTTTAGCAATGAGAAGTTCGACTTTCCTTCATTCATTACGTAAAACAGGCACTTACTGAAGCTAATTTTCAAACAGTGTCCAAATGTGGAGATTTTTTATATTTTCGTTGGTTGTTGGGTGTAAGAGACGCCTAAAGAGGCTATGATTGGGCCACTCGTGTGTATGTGTGTTTTCAATGCGGGTATAACAAAGTCTAGCCAGGTTGTTTTTATGTTAATGCTTTCATTTACTGAAATGTACATTTTCCGAAACATTTGGTTAAATAATTAATACTTTTAAGGCTAAATGTTGCTTGGACGTTTTATCTTTGAATTTTTACCGTAGAGATATGGATTCTTCCAGATAGCTACGGCTTTTGGTACTAAGGGAGCTGGTACCCGCTCCATTATGAGACCATGGTCCTGGAACACTAAGATGAACGCGGTTTCTGAGCACAGAACTAAGTAACGAAAGGAACTCCGGGGTGTGGCTGATCTTACTTACCCGTTTTAACATATCTTCCCGGTGTACAGCAGGCATCAGCCGCTTAGTACTCGGCTTCTCGATGTTATTTTCATCGATGTTGAGAACTAGTACACATGTCAAATTGTTTGGAAGGCTTATCTGACCTGCTGCCAGCAAATGGAAGGGCATCGTTATTTGTGGAATGGAGCGGAGGAAAAAACGCCTGCAAATGCTTGTTTACTCCCAGCTCCACCTCATTTAACTAGTTCATATATGCCCTTATCTAACTAACAAACAAAACTTTGCCTGATGCCATGCGACGCATAGCTATGGCTTGTTTAACTCAGTACCACTATGGATTTCACTTGGTCATTGTTGCAAGATGATTCCCAAAACCCGTAGAAACAAGGGAGAACAATAAATAGGCGAGTGAACAGGCGTATATAATGTGACGTAACATCGTTCTGATAGGCTTCATAGCGAATCCAGTATCGAGTTGATAATATACTCTCACGTCCTTCGTCATTCCTCGGCCGTCCCTTCATCCGGACTAGAAAACAGCTGATAATTTCTCCGTGATTTCCAACACTTCCTCTGTGCTTGTGTACGAAACATTTTCTGTACGGCTAGGAAGTTTCCCGACCGTACATTTCCCGAGGTGCATCGCAGGAAGGGGCACCCGTTCCCGCCGGGTAATTTCTGCTGTGGGGAGAGCGCGGGAAGTCCGCCCCGCCGGGGCAAGGTATGCATACGGCCCATGGCAGACAACTCGTTACTACATCGAAAGTTTAGCTGCCAGTTGCATTACAGAGACTTCAATGCGGTTGCGACGATAGCGGTTCGCAGAGTGTCGATCGTTCCCTCGCTTCTTCTTTTTACTTTTGTTCTTTTATACATTTCAGTTTCGAGTTTTCAGCGGCCACTGTGAATGACTCCAAGAAGGGACAATCATTGCGACAATCCTGAAGAAGGCTGTGACCACGACAGTGGGTATCATTCAGTTTCTTTTGACGCAAATTCGTGGGGGGGGGGGAGTCACACATTGTATTCAGTGATTATCCACCTTGCTAGGAAGGCATTTGTGTGTTCAACTATATTAGAAATGGCCCAGCTCAGTTCACAGCAGGGATAGAGCACACCAGTGCTGCATACAATATCTAGTTTCGTACAGTACCAATAGTTGTATAGCGTTGCCCTACATGGTGCATGATACCTCCTCCCCCGCCCCCCCCCCCCCCCCCCGATTGCAGTTTGAAAGTGACGTTCCTTTGTTTTCCTGCTTTTCCTGTGGCTGGATAATTTGTCGTTGCTGTACCGGTCTCGCGTGGAAAGAGTTTCTGTTCATCGTAGCATTCAAGGATAGAAGTCGGTTGGTGATCGAGCATGAAAGGGTTTGAAACAGGTTTACTGCTCGGTTTGAATCATGAAAGGGTTTGGAACTGCAGGTCGTTTACTAACCAACTTAGTGTCTGATACACGGCAGGGTGAGGAGCAAAAGTACCTTCAGTCAATTCGGTGTTTTAGTGGAGGAGCGCATTGTGGGGCATCAGGAGGGTTATCGATCAACTCAAGGATAGGAAGCACTGCTTAGCACGAACAACAACGTCACTGAACCGTCTGGAGATGATGCCGATGTTGAGCGTTGTGGTGGTGGTGGGGGGGGGGGAGGCTGAATCGCTTCATACCGCAAAACTGCTAACCTGGGGCCGGATTCATCAACGACTTACAGCAATTTAACGGAGAAATGACAGCCGAAATCCCTGATTGCGCGGCTTATCGCACACCATATCGCTTGAACGCTGTAGCTGTAAGGAGCACGACTACAGAGTCTTTATCGAATCCATACGTTCTGTACTTGACCGAAATTTTGAAGATGGATGTCATATTCGGGATCAACACCTCAGATAATCCACCATTTGGGCGATGTTTGGACAAAGAATCGATTTCTTCTCCTGAAGACCCAGAACATGTATTACGTTGTGTACTTGAAGGCTTTATACTTTTAGTACGCGCTTACGAAGTGGATGGATGGAGAGTTGGATTTGAAGTCGAGATGAATGGGGTCGGATTTGCGGACGATAGGGATAGCGACGAGGGTTCTGGTACGAGAACGTTTTTTTTCTTCAATTTCGAGTCTTCTTTCTTATACGTATTCTTGTTCACACTATGCTTTGTTTGCCTGTCACTCTTGATTGTTAAGGCTTTCCCGATACTGATCCGGAAAGCGACGATGGCATAGATGAAGCTGATGAGGAGACTGTTGGATATTCTGGGTACCGGGCACTTCCGTTGCAGGGGGAAGAGCCCTCCGTCGAAAGTGATGTCGCCAGTGAGCAGCAGTTTGTAGATGAGGTACGCACCATAACATTCTAGGTGTTGCTTCATATTTCTAAGAGCATGCAGCTTTGTCAGTTAGACATCTGGACTTTTTAGAATGCGTCAGCGACTCCGGACGATGATACCGGAGAGAGCGAAGGAGGTGCTGCAGTTCATGCTGCCGGAGTTAGCTACCCTGTAATGAAAGAATTCGAAAAGGTATTACTCATCTTCTGTCGACTTGTTCTGTTTAAAGTCAACGCTTTCTGTTTCTCATTCTGAAATTCAAGAACGATAGTGTGGCGAAAGATTTCGCGTTTTCCGAGCACATTTTGTTTTCTATAAAAGAAATAGAATGCGGATGAAGTCAACATTTCCTTGCAATAGAAATTTACATCTGGGTTTAACGTCGGAAACATTTTCGCTCGGACCTTAGTAACGATGAGAGTTTGAGGGAAGGCTACGAATGTAAAATACTGCTGCATACATGCAGTATAGCGGTGGAAGTTACAGGTGGCCAGGCGTAGTGGTAGGTGATGTAAGACAATTGCTCCCGCCTTTTGTTTTGCATGTTTCTTGTGTACTTTTGTCCATGCGTCGGCATGAAGATCTGCTTGAACCTGGTGAAAAATAGACCCGTCACGGTTTGTGAGAGTGCAAGCTGCATTTTGTGTTACCGGCCCTTACAACGTTATTTTACTGTGATGGCTTGGTGGTTTATTGTAGGCGTTGTCCTGTTGCTCTCGATTTCCATCGAATTGCACTCAAACTGCTGGTCACCGAACACTCTTAATAATAGGTCTGTTCTTCTCTCTGTTCCACTTCTAGCATGGCCGTATCTTGGTTAGCGTTTGGTATCACTTGGATCGGCAGCGTTTTCGGAGAAGTCTACCAGCAGCCTTTCGGAAGCGTCTCACTCCGCGATCTGTCGACGTTTTCAACACATGCTACCGGTATCACCTGCCGTTCCGTTGATCGTCGATCTGCTCGAGCGGCCTCAGCAACGTCCCCAACCGTTCCCATCGTCTCCCATAATGCTCCTCGTTAGAGGGACGCGAAAAGCTTCATATCGTTTATCTCCACGAAACAGTCTGACTGTGTTGATGGACATTAACCTGCCGGTGGCGGCTCTCATCCAGCGGATGTCTGCGAAGGCCGGACCACCTAATATTCCACGAGTTAGCCCATGGGACAGCGTTTTTGATTCGCGAACGTCGACAAAGCTCTCAACTTCGAATTCCTCTTCTCACTTGTGTGGATCATGTCACTCCAAACATCGTCCTCTCGATTCCTGGCTGCGCGACGCTGATCGCTTGTCCATCCTGCTTTTCTTCCCAACCTTATTTACTGCTAGGTTTTTCTCTTCAAACTGCATAGCTTCAATGCACGATGAGTCAAATGTATAGAAGGAATTGTGATTGAAATGTTGTCCATGTATGGTAGCCTCTACATTTCAAATACTAGATATTCCTCCGGTTTGTGCAACTGTGTTGCTCAAAACTTGATTCAAAGATGGTCTCGCAACATATTAGGGTGTATCATAGGTTCGGTGCGCCCTCTTTGCGAAAACGTAGCTTAGCTTTTCTAGATCATGCGAGTGCCTATATTGTAAAAGTGCCTCAGAAAATTTCAGAATTAGCGTATAAACCTCGCTGTTGTAGTTGTAGCTACCCAAGCACTTCTTGTACGGGTTGTGGTCAGAAAGCTGAGCTCTAGCCGCGCGGCGCCAATTTGAATTCCACCATACGGTAACCTGGAATCAAGTGCACGCGACAACCGAGGCCTCCGATTGCACTATCATGCCTTTTACGGCTTGAGAAAATCAGGATTTACAGAAAATGGATGACTACGGACTCCTGCGAGTAAGTGTCTGATCTGCGCAGATTCCGAGAACGACTTCTAGTCACTGGAGATAAGAAGAATGTGCTTTATTAGCCACTACAGGAGGAAGAAGTGGAGTTGGACGGAGGACAGCCAAAGCCGTACGTCAAAAGAAGATCAAAAGTAAAAAGTAGATGCTGTCGGTTCCGGCGCAGATCCTTCGGATTGTGCCTTTGTGCCTATGGTGTCATTGTTACCACTAATATCTAACCTATCCAGCTGTAATGCATCAAAGCTGCACTTTGATACCCAAGCAACCGATGAAGACGCACCTCTTTTCCGAGTGCGCCCGCTTTTGCTCATCTTGCTGATGCTATCCCGGAGCAGAAAGTTGGTATGACTGGTTGGACGTCCCTGTACTCACCATACCTGACGGCTGGCGAGAAGCATTTCAAAAAAAGCAAACTGGGCTTGTGATGCACCCTTCAAATTTGTTCGTGTATTCCTGCTAAGATGAAGTGGAATCTTTCAGCTGATACAGGATAAATCTAGTTCATCGCGATCGCTATTTGAGGAACCCATACCTCATCGACCGAATAACATCGTTCTCGATGCCGGTATGTGTCTATGTTCTCGCTGCGATGCCGGTATGTCTAAAATTATATCTGTGGTTCAGAGAAAGTGGAAGCGATTCAAGAGGCGATGTCTGGCTTTGTGCTGCCTCCTCCTCCACACTGGGCCAATCTGGACATCAACAGGCTCACAGACATAATAAAAGAGAAGTTTAAATCCTCGGACTTGCAGACGTAGCTGCCCGTTCGCATGCTCTGTAGTGCCTCCTTAAGTTTGATTAAAACCGCTTTCTTTTTAATTGGTAGTAGGTTAATTAGGATCCATTTTCTGTCCTGTGCATGCTTGAAATGCACTTTCTAGTCATTTCCGCAACCAACATATGAAGTTAGTGTGACAAAGCTGACAAAAGCTGCCAAATCACTTTTCACTGGAGAGGGAGAGGCGCGTCTTCGTCTAAGTTGTTCCACATTTTATCTGTGTAGATCCCAAGAATTTGTTGGTGTGGCTTCCATGTATTTCTGTTTTTGTGCATACAAATAAAGAATGTTTCTGTTGGTTACAACAGTTGAACTAGTGGTAACCTCACCCCACTGCTACATCATTTGATTTCGATTTGAGAGCGAACTTCAGTGTAGTGGTTGAGAATAGAGGTCGAACAGAGATCCGTGCTTTTAGAATGTCCCGCAAGCGTGAATATGCCGTCGATTGTGAGATGGGTAAACGCGGTGTTTGGTTAGTGAAGGTATGTCTTCCTTTTACAAAGACTGCTTAATTGAGAGTTATTTGTTTTAACTGAATAGTTTTACATCTGGGTTAATTGGTTTGATAAAGGTGTTGTTTCTCTATAGGTCCCGAGATATCTATCAGACTTATGGGAAGCGAACGCTGGCACCGATGTTGGACGTCTTGTGATCAATTCAACAGGCAAGAACGATGTACGTATGAATTCTTATATATTTACCAGTCAGTTGACTACTACTGACTACGGATTGACTACTAGCGGTAGCTCCGCTCATAACTCGTTATTAGTCGATTAAAATAGAACGCTATAGGTTTGTTATTTGTGTGCAGCCTTTCCAGCAGCCGTCGTATTTAATTAATCCCTAGACTCTGCAACATTTGGTTCATTTTCTTTAACCCTCAAGTGGGTGGTACTGAGGTTTGTTGGTAACAAAGCACCTTTATGACAGCTTACAATACGTGGATAACCACGCCATAAAATATAACACTCAAAACAACTACAGTCCAGTGTGAAAGAATATGGGATTAGAAAAAAATGGTAGAACCCGTAGCACTAAGATCATACTCTATAATAACGCGCTAAGTCATGCTATCGATCGGCGCTGCCGCAGAAATCAGTCATAAAATAGGTGGGGAAATACGGTGCGAAAATAGCGAAAAATACTCAGACGTCTACCACCTGTCTGGGAACATCAGCCCTGGGGCAATCGAGGTCGCTGAACACGAATCTGAAGTTCTTTTCTTAAATATCGGTCGCCACCAATTGATATTGTTCAAATTTTCGACCTTTTGTGAATGTCGTTCAGGCGGCCCGAAACTCTAGCCCTGGCGACATTCGAGATCGCTGAACACGAATCTGATGTTCGCTTTTGCTGCTTCGATCGCCATCAATCGATATTGATCAAATTATCGATTTTTTGTGGATGTCGTTGTCGTTTCGATTGGCGAAAATAGGGGAAATTACAGTGTGCAAAAATAGCGGAAAATGTTCAGACGTATTCTACGTGACTGGGAATTCAGAAGACGTGCCAAAGACGTCTTCCAATATGCGTGGGGGTTCAGTAACACGTTGTCCACTAAGGGGGGGGGCAGTACTGGGAGGCCAGTTCCAGAAAGGAGACCAGTTATGGGGACCAGTACCAGTAATGTGGGAGAGTTCCGCTAAAGAGGGACCAGTAGTGGGGAACAATTCCAGTAAGAAGGGGGAGCAGTAATGAGGGACCAGGATCAGTAATGGGGAGCAGGTCCAATAAGAGGACCAGTAATGGGGATTAGTGATATGGGACCAGACCAGAGAAATGTGGAAAGAATTTTCCGTCTAGCATAGTATTAGGAGCGGCGGGAATCTTCCGTTCTGAGAAAGGCCTTTCGTCGTGTGACCAAAATCGAGCCGACGCTCAGTACTTATGGAAAATCTCGATTTTTGCCCGAGTTGACCGTTTGAGGAGGAGGAGTGAAGGTGCCTGTAGTCAACGTGGCGAGTAGAGTGAATTGGGACATCAGGAGGGTCGTCGCCGAAGAACTTAAGGGGCGAAGGCACTGATTAGCACAAGTATCGACACCACTCAACCGTCTGGAGATGATGCCGATGTTGAGCGTAGTGGTGGAGGAAGGGGTCTGAATGGCTTCATACCGCAAAACTACTCTACTGGAGTCAGATTCATCAATCGATTGCTGGCCGTTAACGATGAAAAGTGCCGCCAAACCTGATGCTAATGAATCTCGGTACCTGGGTTTGGCAGTACTTTTCAATGTTACCGGCCGGTAAGCGGTTGATAAATCCGGCCCCAGATCTTAACGAAGGTAGAGCAAGGTTGGAACATAATAAGCTGCATAAGCAGAGCAGCTTGCTTGATGTGATTGTCTTCAACTTAGTGATACTGCGACATCGCGCGAAGCGCGCAAGTGCGAGGCGCGCCGATAGGCGTGACGGAGCACTTGTTATTCATAACATGAAACAAATTGTCTAGATGGATCGCAAGCTAACAAGCTTCCTGGAGATACCGGTCGACCAGTATTTTGTGTTGCCTTAGTGAGTTTTGCTAACTGTTTTCTGGAGAATCTCAGGAATTCAATGCACTCGACAAGTGAAGAACGAAGACCTTCTTGCTTGGGATTTCTTGCCCCTTGGGAGTCTTGATCTTCCACTGCCCACCACTTGTGTTATAAGAAAAAAAAAATTGAATAAACTCTTGAAGAGAAAGGCGTAGCATACCATTCAGCAACTTGCAGACATGATTAGACCGTACTTTTGTCTGCGACAGGCAAGACTGCGCAAGTTAAAAATTTGATTTCTCTCAACCGCTGATAATATGGCCGCGTAGTCCAAACCATGAACTCTTATCCGTAATTTCCTGGTAAAGCCGTTTTGTACGTTTTTGTGATATAGACATCGTAAGGGTTTGTTTAGTTTAAACTGGAGTCGCCCATTTTAGTTTGGAAGCTGTAGTTTTGGTTTTAGAAGTGTTCTGTTTGAGTGCGATGATATACAATATCTTGTGGGCTTCAAGGAGAGGTCAAGTATAGATATGTAAATTGCCCTTGAAACTGTTTGTGTATGTTACAGGTAAAGCTGAAGTCACGTCCAGGTTTGATTGTACCACCGTCCGTGTCGTCTACATTGAAAGGTAGGTCCATTCATTATGAAGATAAGATTCACTGCCGTTTCTATGATTACATTTCGTTGGTGGATATTGCTAGTGGCACGGCCAACACATCAATGTAAGTAGCTTTGTATTCACCCAGTGGTTGCCCACCTTTATTTATTTATTTATTTATTCAGGAATGTCAAATACCGACACACATTGAAACTAGTAAAACTAGAACCAAACAGAAACAAAAAGAACCCTGAGTCAAATTTTTTTTTTATAAAAAGAAATTTGAATGTCCACGCAGCTGCGGATTTCGCCGGCAGTCTCTTGCATAGCGTTATATAGCTTTCGAAAGAGAATGATTTGATCTATCAGAACATGAAGCATTTCTTTTTTTCATCCTGAATTTTGTCAATTTTTAGGTCGTTAAAGTGAAAAGTGAAAAGTAGCCATTTGCGCACTTGTTCTCTCCGCTCAGGTTTGGAATTTTTGCGCAGTTTTCTATAGCATTTGGGAGACAATGTTCTGTACTACAAGAACACGTGTTGGTCCCACTCATTCTTTATTGATTTTTACGCCATCAGATTGGGACGTCCGAAGGAGAAGATTTATGTTTACCGACAGTCCCTGCTCTGTGGTAGGAATTTTTGCTTGGTGTTGTATGTCATTCGGAAGAGAATGTCTTGCTCTATAAAAATTTGTGTCGCGTTTATTGGCTCACGCTGATTTCTGTCGAATACCAACAAAATTCCAAAAAGAGAAAAATCGTCTTCACCAACAACTCCTCCTTGTTCAGTCTGCCTTGCTCAGTTTTATATGAGTAGTGATATGACATCGAAAGTGCGTGTCTTGTTCTACCAGAATATATGATTTTTTCTTCGGCCATTTAAATTTTTGCTAATTTTCAGGTCATCTTAATGGAGCAGTGCCAGGTCGACAAGGATGAGCACTTTTGGCACCTTCTCAGCTTTGTTTTCAACCAGGGTTCTAGTGCCTTAGCCGCAGTTGAACTCTGGTTGAAAGCAAAGAGGAGAAGGTGCCAAAAGTGCTCATCCTTGTCGACCTGGCACTGCTCCATTAAGATGACCTGAAAATTAGCAAAAATTTAAATGGCCGAAGAAGAAATAATATAATCTGGTGGAACAATACACCCTCGTTCGAGTGTCAGATCACTCGTCATATAAAACTTAGCAAGACAGACTGAACAAGGAGAAGGAGTTGCTGGTGGAGATGATTTTTCTCTTTTTGGAATTTTGTTGATATTCGGCAGAAATCAGCGTGAGCCAATAAACACGACACTAATTCTTATAGAGCAAGGCATTATCTTTTGAACAACATATAACATCGAGCAAAAAAGCCCTACCCCCCCCCCCCCCCCCCCCGCTGGAGCTTCGGTAAAAGTTCGGACGCAAAAGTCGGACGTTACATTTTGATGACCTAAAAAACAATAAAGGACAAATGAGCAAATAGGACCAACACGTCTTCCAAATGCTGTAATAAGCAACGCAAATGACTACTTTTTCACTTTTTCAGTTTTCGCTTTAAGGACCTAAAAATTGACAAAATTCAGGATGAAAAAAGGAATGCAATACATGTTCTGATAGAGCAAATCATCCTCTTTCGAAGGCTATATAGCGCTATTCAAGAGACAGCCGGCGAAATCCGCAATGAATCGTTGAAAAAAAAGCGGCGGGGACTTATGGGACAACCTAGTACTTCTACAGGATGTTGTGGAGACAACTTGAATGAGTGTTTGACTGATACAGTGAGTTGCAGTAGCCAGCTGATGAGCAAGTTATATGTTATCCTTTCTAGACAATTTTATTCCCATTTCACCGACCTCGGAGGGATGGAAGGCTTAGTTGGCCTGGTTCGGTCTAGGTACCTTGAATGGTCTGCACTTGACAGCCGGCGCTTCCTACGATTGCGCTACTAAGCGCCCTAGAGCTTACTACGTGCTGAAAACTTCATGCTGTTAAGAATTGAACGCTGGACCTAATTTGTCTCCTGAGGAAAGCAGCATGGACGGCAGTTCTTTGCAGTGCCAGGGTGGTTGTTTGAAAGCGTTTTTGATATGCATCGTTACTTGTAGGGACGACTAGGAATACAGTGTGATATCGGTACAAGACATTAATGTGGCTTGCATGGAAGGCGGAAAGGGCCCAGCCAAAGAGTGTGGCGATTGCACAAGTAGCCTCTGTAGGTGGCACGCCCGTTCGATACTACCGGGACTTATCTGCATCAGCAGTGGAGGACCTAGTTAGGCTCTGTGTTCAGAACTCTGCAAGAGAAAGAACTCCGGGAACTCAAATATAAGCTACCCGTGTCAAAAAATTGCCTCAACTCCGACCGCGTAGAACGGCGACATACCTGGATGTAGGTTGGCGATTGTCTGGCGGGTTCCCATTTCTCCCATGCAGACTAAATTGTCGACGTGCCGTTCTGCCGCTCCGTATCAAGTCAGATATCATTCCACCCAACCGTTACTAGGCGTGAACCTAGTATCGGTTTGGATTTCACGCGAGATCTGTGCATGTCGCCAGATGACTTCCTCTTGAACTTTTCTGCATCAAATCAGTGAAATGATGTACGGTAGAGCCTACAGTTGACCAGGTTGATAGAGTTTTATTGCATGTGATAGTTTAGCAGCTTGGATTATGCTTCCAAGCAGGAACTAATATATTCTGTGCGCATGTCAACAGTCGGTTTCGAGGTTGAATTTTTTGCTCGACAATGATCTTGCAATAACCGAATGTATACAAGTAGTATAAATGCATTGAAATTTGTGTATGATTTGTCAATATTTAGGTCCAGCACAGATTCCCGACGAGCACTCGTTTATGCTCGGTGAAGTTCAAAATCAGACGATGATTGTTCTAGCAGAGGACAAATCTGGCCTCAATGAAGATGTGGAAATCAAGTATGTAAGTTGTTGGCGTATGCAGTTTGAAAGGGTACTTAATCCACAATATGACTTGTGGGACTAGCGCATGGACGAGTCGGTGTCTCTTCCTGACATGTCTCTGTTCACCGGACTTTGAGAGATGTCAGGCTTGATCGGTCAGAGCAGGAACCAAGTCAAGGGATTCGACTCGGTATGCACGAGACAGCCTGTGTCTCCTTAGTCTGCGCCGCCATGCACCGCAGGTGAGTATAAATGGGCAATGACAGCGAATTGTTCCGAGACGCCAGTCATCTTAGGCCTCCATACGTATGGAGGTAACCAACTTTCTTGTGCATTATTAGAGGTGCCTTCTGAATTCGAGATAGTGCCTAATATTAAGGAGCGTCGTTATTTGCTGCAGGTTGAGTTATTGAGATTCACTGCTTACATTAAAAAGTTTCAGAAACTTTACTTTTAGACAACGAAACAGTATTGCTCCCACGTTGAGAAGCACACTCTTTTGCGACAACCTCTTCAGAATTGTATATAGGCAGTTAGCTGTATCATGCTTCCTCGCCAACAGCGTTTGCTCTTTCTGCAATTACAGCTAAGCGGAATTGGCACGCTTGATTTCGATAGCAAGTGTGTAGCGCGTTATCTTCTGGGCAGCAGAAATCCCACTTTATGAGGTGAAACATCTCTGCAACCTCGTACAGTTTATGAGCGACGATGGCCATTTAAGCGTGCTACTTCAATACATAGCTCATGTTTTAACTAAAGAAAGGAGTTGCTATTGGTAGCACAATGGAGCTGGTCACTTAGCCTTTACTACGGAAAAAAGAGGGTATGTTGAGAAGCACTGGCTGTATGAGTGATGCATAGCTTCACAGTTTTGACTGGGTGAATGAGGTTGGAGAGAATACTATGTTGACGGCACTTTTGTGGTGCGGCAACGATTACCCGAAGGGAAACGACACCAATTTCCAAATAAATGATATGATCGTTGTCCGTCGCCTGGCCGATCATGTGTTGTTTCGGCTGCCGATTCTTGTAGGAGTTACAAAGCTACATCGTATTCTGGTCAACTACTCGGATTCGCCGCTACCACGGCTGCTGCTACGTCTGACGTCTTGCCATTTTTATTTCGTACTTAATATGCGCCGTATACCTACTCTTGTAATCACGTGCGATATCGAATTCTTCTTTGCAGAGATCGCCCGAACAGGTGATGGTACAATTTCCCGCCAGTCCTCGTTTCATACTGAGTGCTCGTCCTGGTTTTAAGAGAGTTGAGAGGGTGTGTATATCTTCTTCGCCCGTTTTCATCAATCGAAAACATCCATCTGTCGACAAAGTGTTGCGCGATCTCAACGAGGCGATGGTTGGCGAACCCGAGAAAGTTAAATCAGAGAAGGAAGAACTCCGCGGCGATGAGATCAAAGAACTTCGCAGAAGACTATGAATCTCTCCGGACGATGAATTGTGTTCGATTTCCATAGTTAACTATCGTTCTAGAGACAATCTTCATGTGTGCAGTAATGGTGAGTCTGCTGAGCTGGAAATGCGTCGATCTATAATTTAAGCAAGAATCTCCGAGAATAGGATCAATGTTTAAAGGGAACACCTCGTACATACACCATGATTATAGGAGTGTTATTTATTTGCTTGCACATAGATGCGCACACAAGACACAGCATGATATAACAACATGGTAAAAAACGAAAAACCTGAAATAGATGCCAAGCAAGGTGTGAACATTAAAAAATGCAAAAAATCGGCAAGGCGCGTGGATCGAACACCTGACCCCGTGCGTTTGATTCACCCTCGCTTCCCACCGAGCTGCTTGTACCGTGTCTTTCACCACCTCCCTTATCTCCACGTAGCTGCGCACAAACGTGTTAGGCGCGTGCTGACAGTGCAATCCAATACTGGACCTTTAGGGGGTCCTAACTCTTTGGGTTCAAGAACTTTGCAATAGTGAAACATGCTTTTCTGCAATGTAAAGGGTGGAGATTCTCAGGGTGGTATTCGTCTTCGCCATTCAGACATACGCTTGAGACAGTTCCCTGGTTAATAAGACTATCTCCCTCCCGGAATCCCAATATTCTTTCAAAGGCATTGCAGCAGAACAAATACTCTGTGCGTACTTATCTAGGGGATACTGTTGTTTAGGTGTCGCTGTTTGTGGTATTGCAGTCTTATCGCAATCCTATCTTATGCAGAGTATTTCAATAAATGAATAAAATAAAAATGGAGTGTTCATGCCTATTCTCTGAGGGAGACATATGCTTGTTGATAGCTCTTCGTTTTAAACCGTAGTGTTTTAAAGATGGATACTAGGTGTTTTTTTTTGTTTCTTTAAGGCGATGCATCATTTTTTGCATTTTAGGCAAGGCCGACTTTCAATCGAGGGTAGAGTTGTGAAGCGGGTAGAATGCCGTCCTCCAGCGACGAGCGGTTACCTCAAGATGAAGATTGCCCAAATTTCAAATAGCGGTCAACCAAAGAAGCAGGTTCTGCAGATGGAAAAGGTAGGCTGCTTTGGCAGCTGAGCGTTGCTTCTCATGTTCTTTTAGAATACCGTACCGTTTAGGCTGCTGTGAAATTCAAACCTGTTGCGGCTCATGCTGAGGACATGATGAGAATCAAACAAAAGAAAGAGGGAGCGAAAACGGTGCGGGCTGATCGCAACGTGCTGATGCAGGCGTTATTCCACGCGTTCGAGAAGCACCAGTACTACAGGTTTGACGTGTGGTGTTGCTATGCTGATGAGCGGGGCCCAAATCTCGTTATTTCAGACTGCAGGATCTGCAGCAGTTGACGCAGCAGCCGGCTGGCTATGTGAAGGAATTGTTGACTGAGATAGCTGTGTACAACACCGCACCACCGCATAAGAGCATGTGGGAGTTGAAACCCGAATACCGTGACTACGCTTCGCAGAAATAGTGTCGATTCGATGGATCTCTAGATATCTGGGGCTTCAAATGTCGGTTACACTTTCCTTGAATCAGGGCAAATGCTACTAAAAAAAGTGGAATGGTGGTAGTGCGTGTATTTGTTATGATTACTTCTCATTGTAAATATAATAAAATGTGCGTATTTTTCGTAGGCTGTATGCATCGTTCTCCGCCCTTACGGACAACTTTCTCTCTTCTAATAAAGTATTGTGAAAATCATTCCTATGTGTGTTTAGTGCATTTGTTCCAACCACAGACATACCGTGTGTAGTTAGAGCGTCAAGTGTCCTTCCTCCACATTTATCTATATTGAGCTTTGTAAATGGTGGATTTCGTCCTGCAGAGGAAGAGCGTTATTGGAAGGGCTGGAGTGATCGAGTCGTGGGGTGAGTTCTCGTATCCCTAGCTCGTTACATCATCGATCAAGTTCTCGCTGAGTTCGAGCTTGCACGAAGCGTAGAATAGTAGACGAACAATGACCACTACCCAGCGATGGTGGTAGCTCCTTAGCACGTAAAGAAGGCGTCTTATTATATCACAAAGGATTCGTGAATTTCACTCTCTTCGAAGGTTTTCTACAGCACACGAGGTTTCAAGAGGATCACTTTTGCTTTATACTCCTGCTTTCGATTCCATTCAGAGTGTCGCTGAATCTACCGGGGAGGGTTAATGTCAGCCATATATTAGTTAACTACTAAAAGCTGGAAGCCATGATCAATTGAATCACCCCAACACTTCAGTAAAGAGACATTTTCCTGCAGGCTCAATACTTCATGATAATCTTTAGTTTAGAATAGCTGCCAGGCCATTTCGCTAATGTAACATGGATCTGAACTTCCATAGGTCTGAGTTTTGCTCTTTTTTACAGGTCGACAAGTGCTTAAACACGCAACACCTTCATGCATGGTATACCTGCGTGGTGGCCACATACCCCATTTAACTTGGGATGTCGCTCAGAAGTGGTTGCGCTTCGTTCAAGCTCCGATTTATCAACTCACGCTTCCGTCGCTGTTAGTTATAATTCAGTTTTAGTTTGACCGCTATATATATTGCATTAAAATAATTTTTAGACTCGAGTCTTCAAAAGTAATTGAGAAGTTCTCCAAAGGGGCTGCAAAATTTTGCGGAATACCTGTATGTAAGTTGTCGCATTACTATTTCGCATATAAGAATCTGCTCCTCTTCAGTCTGATTTGCTTCTACAGGAAAACTCTGCAGTCCATCTTAGTGTATCCGACCCTTTGGGAGAAACAAGGTCTGGATTCAACGACACTAAATCCATCGCAGTGTTTACGAAGGGAGGCAAGAAGATGGTAGGCTGTCTACTATACTTGTGTCCTTCCAAAAATTTTTCGAATAAACGAATAATCGAATATATTCGGTTTCACGAAAAACCGAATATTCGAATAATGAATATATTCGAATTTTGGGCCTCATCGAATATTCGAATAATGAATATTTTCGAATTTTGGGCCTTATCGAATATTCGAATAATGAATATTTTCGAATTTTGGGCCTCATCGAATATTCGAATAATGAATATTTTCGAATTTTGGGCCTCATCGAATATTCGAATAATGAATATTTTCGAATTTTGGGCCTCATCGAATATTCGAATAATGAATATTTTCGAATTTTGGGCCTCACCGAATATTCGAATAATGAATATTCGAATATTCGAATTTATTCGAATATTCATTCGAAATTATTCGATTCGGTCTGAAGTATACGACAGAAGTATTTGAAATGAAAGTCAAATTGAGCCCTAGGCTAAATGCCTTTTCCAAATTCTTCTGTAAGATCGTGTCTTCAATTTTCAAATCCAAACTCTTCTAATCTTAATGAATTTCGACCGTAACGCACAACTGACATAGTGCCACAAAATTTATCAATAGCGAATACTTTGGTTGAAATTGTAGATATTCTACGGCTTCTGATGACCCTCGTAAAGCAAATACAGAAATAAACGTAATCTCAAACACGACATGTTATTTAAAGGCATTATGTTAATATGTATATGATGTTTTATGTTACAAACCCGGACAAGAAAAAACAACAGTTGAGTGAGGAAACACCTCGCCGTTAAGCTGAGAAATAAGGTCTCCTACAAGTGAATCACAGAAAAGGACTTTGAGAAGGATGAATGATGTTGTGGCAATTTGGGGTGAGATCGCAGCCAGTCTATACCCTTCCGACTGAGAAAATGAATGTCAAATAGTCTGCCCATGCGACACTTCTCGAACGGTACGACTGGAAGATGGTCTCCCAAACACATATTACTATTAACCAGAAGATCGCTCCTTGGCACTCAGCGTGACATACTTCCGATTGGTATTGGTGGCCGGTGATTGCGCTCGAAGAAAGCCTCAACCAAAGAACCAGGATGTGTTCCTAAGCCACACCAACGGTAGACCAAACAAACCGACGATGAAGTACTTTCGACAGAGGTTGACCTTGGCCGCATCGTTCATGTTTCTCAAGTCCATTGGTCGGCCTTCGCTTGGGTAATTAAACATGTTTCCCATTTCGAATATTTTCATGGCTCCATATGAAATATGTATACCAAACGATAGAGCTCGAGCTGCTGAGCTCAAACCTTGGTTTTTCATATACTTGACTTTAGGCGAGTTATATCCAGAATGCGCAAAAATTGACTCCCAGTAGTCTATCTCAGTATCACCTGTCGTCCCGTTGATCATCGACTTGCTCGAGCGGGCGCCAGCAGCGTCTCCATTCGTCCCTGTCGCGTGCCAGAGTGGTCCAATGGATCCTCCTCGCTCGAGGGACACGAAGAGCGTCATATCGGTCGTTCAGGGCTTTCACGAAGAAGTCCGACCAACGCGTTGGTGGGCGTCCCGGTGTTCTCTTGACATCCCGCGGAATCCATTCGGTGACGGCTCTCGTCCAGCGGGTGTCTGCGAAGCGCATTACGTGGCCGGCCCACCTAATTTTCGACAACTTGGCCCACGCGACAGCGTCTCTGATCTTCGAACGTCGGCGAAGCTCGGAACTCCGGAGGCTTTCTCTCACTTGCGTGAGTCGTGTCACTCCGAGCATCGTCCTCTCGATTCCACGCTGCGCGACGCTGATCGCGTGTTCATCCTGCTTTCGTATAGCCCAGGTCTCTGAGGCGTATGTTAGGGCAGGAAGAACAGTGGAGTCGAATAGGTGGGCACGGAGTCGGACGTTCTTCGTCTTCTTCGCGACTTCTTCGACGCTCTTGAAAGCTCCCCAAGCCGCTCGTTTCCTCCTGCTCAGCTCCGGCGCTAGGTCGTTGGCCATATTGACTTCGCGACCCAGATACACGTAGCTGGAGCATTCGGAGATGTTCGTTCCGCTGAGCGAGAATGGGGCACTAGAAACTTGTCCGTTCCTCATGAACTCGTCTTCGTAAGATTAAGCTGCAGTCCAACGTACCCACATACACGATCGAAGTCGGCCAGCATTCGCTCCGCCTGGCTTATGCTTGGTGTTACGAGCACGATGTCGTCAGCGAAACGAATATGGTGCAGCTGCTGGCCATCGACCTTCACTCCCATGTCTTCCCATTCTAGTTCGCGCATGACGTTTTCGAGGGTGGCGCTGAAGAGCTTCGGGGATATGGTATCCCCTTGCCGAACCCCTCTCCTTACGTCGATGACGACGTCGTTGTAGAATGGAGAGATCTTGGTCGTGAATCCACTGTGCAGCTCTCGAAGGACTCTGATATACTGAGTAGGAACGCCCTGAGTGAGCAGGGCGTCGAGGACCGCTTCAGTCTCGACGGAGTCGAATGCCTTCTTCAGGTCGATGAACGTAAGGCACAGCGGCAGCTTATACTCTCGCGACACTTCGATGAGCTTCGTAATGGTGTGTATGTGGTCGATCGTGCTAAATCCTCTCCGAAATCCTGCTTGTTCGCATGGCTGTCATTCGTCCAGCGTTCGGCCGATCCTATTCAGGATAACTCGAGTGAACAGCTTGTATACTACGGACAGCAGGCAGATCGGGCGATAGTTGCCAATGTCGTGCACGTCTCCCTTCTTGCACAGCAAGACGGTCTTGCTGGTCTTCCACTGAGATGGAACCTTGCACTCCGACAGGTATCGTGTGAAGAGCCGCGCCAGGGTGTTGATGAGCGCTGGCGGGAGGTTCTTCAGGTGTTCGGGTCTGATCCTGTCAGGGCCGGGTGCTGTACATTTCTTCACCGACGAGATGGCGTGTCGGATCTTGGAAGGGAGAACAGAGGGAACGACGTATCCATCCTGCGGAAGATGGCATGGGGGCAGGTGGACGTGGCTATCGAAGAGATCGGAGTAGAAGTCGTGGATGACCTTCTCCATGGTCCTTCTGGAAGAGGTGACGGTTCCGTCAGGACGTCGGAGAGCGGTCATCTTGGTCTTGAAGTTGGCGAAGTTTCGGCGGGCATTGCGGATGCCCAACCCTGCCTCTGCTGCTTCAGCCAACACTTCCGCTCTTCTCTTCTTGAGATCTTCCTTTATCGCCGCTCTGCATTGCTTCGCAAGCTCGGACGTCAGCCGATAGTTGCCTGACTCTCGTGCTGCTCCACGCTGGCGTATAAGCTCGAGAGTTTCCGGAGACAGGCGCCTCTTAGTGGTCTTCAAGCTCTCGGCTCCCTTAGCACTATCGTGGAGATGGTGCACGAAGCGGTCGTATTCCTCATCGACGTTGTCCATGACGGCATCTTCCCAAAGGCCGGCAAGAGAGGTGTAAAGGTCCCAGTTGATGGTCGTTCTGGGATTCCTCTTCTTGAACTTCGCGGCCTTCTCTCCTTGACGCGAAAAGCGGAACCTCGCGCGAAGGAGGCGGTGGTCCGATCCCGAGTAGAACTTGGGGACAACGGAGACGTCGGTCAGGCAATACTTGCGATTGAAGATGATGTGGTCGATCTCGTTGTGGAACTGGCCACCGGGAGATTCCCAGGTCCATCGTAGGGAGGGAGGCTTCTGGAACTGCGAGTTTCCATGGATGGTCTTGGTCGACATGATGAGCTCAGACAGCCTTTCACCTTGCTCGTTCCACTCCAAACCGTGGGTTCCGATGTGAAGTTCTTCTGGCGACCTTCGCGGTCCGATCTTGGCGTTGAAGTCGCCGACGATCACCTTGTAGAAGGTGTAATCATCCTTATAGAACTTCTCCAACTCCACGTAGAAGGCTTCGACCTCTTCGTCGTCGTAGTCAGATGTTGGGGCATACGCGACGAATACGGTCAAAGCTGGCATGGAGCACATTGCCTCAGTCGCAGACGTCCGATTCGGGTTGTCAGAGACTCGTACGAATCGATGTTCATGGCCAAGTGCGTGTTGACGAGGACACCAACGCCGCCTACTCCCCTGCTGTCGCATGTTCCGAGGAACAGTTCTTCTCCGGAGTCGTAGGCGGCGTGTAGGGGGTGGTGTCTTCTCGTCTCGGTCAGTCCGATGACGTCGTACTTGATCTTCTTGGCTTGCATCATCAGGTCCTCGACGGATGCTTCCGATGCAAGTGTGCGGGCGTTGTAAGTACAGATCGTCATCCTAGTCCTTCTCAATTTGCGTAGCCTGGTTAGGCCCTGAGATTTTAGCAGCCTCTCCGTACTCGCCCTTCCCATCGCTGCAGAAATGGGGGCTCTTTCGGGGTCAGGGGAATGAGGCCCTTTAGTGCTGCTGTGTTTGACTTCCATACAACACGGGTAGCTAGTCAGGCTCTGTCGTGCGGGCGAAGAACTCCGGGCAGCCAGCCAGACTGCCCGAAGGGACGGGGCGAGACTTTTGAGGCGGCCCCGAATCGCCTTACGATGTACTCCCAGTCTACCGAGTGCAAGCTTTTGGCCGGGCCGACACAGTTACAATCCGCACAGTTATGGACACATCCGCGCACACTGTGCACGAACATGCCGTCCACGCACAAGGAACGCGTCGACCCGACACAGCAGGAGCAAAGAGTCCATCCCCTGCATCCCACCTGCGTCTCTGGGCAGAACACGGTCGCATTTGGTTCGCGTTTAATTCCCCTATCCACCACCCGGGGACGTGCCACGTGGCCCTGCGACAAGCGGCCCGAGATCCTTCTTAACAATAGAGCCCGAAGGCTCTCTATCGAGGGAGATCCGTGGCTATCTCAGTAGCGTCGAATATATTCGAATATATTCGAATTTTGGGGCACGTCGAATAGTCGAATAACGAATATATTCGAATTTTGGACCTTGTCGAATATTCGAATAACGAATATATTCGAATTTTGGGCCTCATCGAGTATTCGAATAATGAATATTTTCGAATTTTGGGCCTCGTCGAATATTCGAATAATGAATATTTTCGAATTTTGGGCCTCATCGAATATTCGAATAATGAATATTTTCGAATTTTGGGCCTCACCGAATATTCGAATAATGAATATTCGAATATTCGAATTTATTCGAATATTCATTCGAAATTATTCGATTCGGTCCGAAGTATACTGTCTACCCCAATAGCTTCAACTCTGTTGGTCAAAAATCGGGGGACAGAATGATAGCAATACCTATCAATGCTGAAGTAAAACCAAATTTTTATGATACTTATGACTCGCTAGCTACTTTACACACCAAGGCAGTAATTGGCTTTACTTTTACTATAGAATGGAAGCATTACCACCTATTTCGCGAAATTTTTTAATTTAGCTGGATCCAATGCTTTACAAGGAAGTCGTGAAAAGCTTTCTATGCGATTCGTTCGATACAATGCTGGATTATGATGCTCCCAGGGGATCACTGAATAAGCGACTTGTGAAGGGAATCGAGCGAACGAAGGCGTTCTGTGAACTGCTACTGGATCACGACGACTCTACTCAGGTAATTTTGAAAAGTTTTTGTGTTCAGAATTTTCAACCAATAAGAAACTTTTATATGGAAGCATAGTTCTGGGAACTATGCTTCTTAGAATTACCCTAGAGAACACCAATTGGAATTGAAAGTGCATGTTTCTAGATCTGGTTGAAGTAAATTTAGATTTTAGTGTGCCACTCTCATATCGTTGGGGGGAGGATTCAGCGACTACCATCGAAGGAAATGTGCCGTTGATGTCGGCCTTAACAAGCGATGCGATGGATATTCGGTTCGGTGACTCCCGACTGTTAGCTGCCGGACTTTTTCACTGTTCTCTTTTCATCCCAGGTCGATTTACGGGAGTTCGTTCATGGCAAGGAGGTAAACAAGGAAGAGCTTAAGAAGCTCGTCGAGGAAACGTTTGTGAGTTTCTAAATTATATGCTTGACTACCTCTTTTTCATCCGTTTACCTTGTTGCCCAGTGTACATTTCAGGGTCCATTGCCTCCATCACGTATTCGCTTTGTAGCCGGACCCTTCGACCCAACAATGGTGCTTCATCTTGTTCGGCTTGGATTCGATATGTTTGATTCGTCATTTGCTGTCAAAATTGCAGAAGAGGTGTGTATAGTTTAAGTTGTTCCATAACAATGCACATTAACAGTAAATAATAAATCGATGTTCTTACCAGTCTCTGTTTGGCGTCCGCCCTGAGGTGGCCACTGACCATTTGAGCACAAGTCGGTATTTTGTGTTTTCCAGAAGATTCTAGAACCAATAAGGCGACTATTGGAGGGTGGAAGCTTAGCTGACCCCTGAGATCCGGAACGTGAATCGATTCGTGTGCACGCTAGGGCTGGCGCCTCTACTACTTCACTACACCCTCCCAACATGTCATTTGCGCAGATTGATAGAAATGAACCAAAGCTTTGGGTACATTTACGTCAACTCTAGCACATATTCGCCACATCTTAGCTAACGTTTATGTCTAGTCAAAAGCTTTGCGCTTATGCAAGCACTTATACTGGTAACTAAGGTAGGAAGAGAATGGTCCCCGCTACTCAATCCTTATGTAATACACCACTCTACTCGCATGATACTGCAAATGCATTCGGGATGTTTATTCTCTGGAGAACTCTTAGCCAATGTTCTACACTTCCTAGGCAATACTGATACTAACTCCTTAGATATATGGTTTGGCTTGTGAAACTCGGACGTGTTTCCTGTATGAACCGAGAAAAGACGAATTTTAAATGAGATAACATTAGTTGACCTAACTAGTCTCCGTGGGTGGATAAATGTTATCTTGTGCCTTCCCCTCCAGGGTTTTTGCAGTGTTTTCCCCAATGTCTAAGGGTGGCCAGCGGAAGACAGACACGAAGAGTCTGGAGTAGCGTAAGCGTTCTTTAATCCACCTAGAACTAAATTCTCAAAGTTTTCAAAGAAATCAGGCACATGGTGGTGCAGTTGAGGGAGTGCCGCCTCTGGCGTGCACTCGATTCCAGGTTTCTGATTAGGCCAGCTAAGCATTCTATCCCTCACCGGTCGGTAAATTGGTATCAACCCTGTGTGGGTAGATAAAACACTGACTTGTTCGTCGGCTGTCCGCCGCAATTCATTGTGTAGGCCAAATACGCGTTCAAATTGCCTCCACGACAGAAATAGAAGCAGAATTAGAATGCGTGACTCACCCCAAACGGACTGAGTAACGCCGTCCTTTATCCTTGCCCATATCATAAATTGCAAATTGCTGGTGTGCATAATACTGATCTTTCTCCGCTTTAGGCTAAATGTGTGCGACTTGCTGATGACTATCCGCATTCGCCGCTTTATGAAGTGCTGGACTTCAACGATGACAAGTATGTTTTTCACCACTTTAGGTTCGAAAATTCACCCAGGTGACGAAGCGCTTGCTTAGATACGCTGACGACTACGCAAATCTGTTCGAGTTCTGCGAATGCTACACGTGCAAGAACTATACAAGGATGTATATTCGGCATCTGACCAACACAAAGGAGTTACTAGGCCCGATACTGCTATTAATGTAAGTTTTCCACTCCCTTTGTTTTCTTGTTCTAAGAGGCATTGTTTCAGCCACAATCTCACTGAGTACCAGCGCATGTTTGAACTCATTCGAAAAGCTATTGGGGAAGCAGATGATGCTTGACATTGTTACAACGCTTGTTCTTATGAAGCTGTTTATGTCTAGTGCACTGTTGCTTTTGTCTCAACGATGAAGATCTTCTCAAGACCTTTTCCTACGCAAAAAATCCTTTATCGTCTGTTACTGAATCTTGTTGAGTATGTTTTCTTCACTTGTGAAAATTTGTTTGTTATGGTTGTTGTGTTGATTGTTGCCACTATTGCGTCGAAATATAGAAATTCTGAAGGTTTGATGTAGTCATCTCTACTTAAATGTATTTCGCATTAAAATATCCAGGTAATCGCTGGTTTATTGATTCGAAGTAATACCAATACGACCATCAAAGATTCCTCCAGCAGATGCCCATATTCGATGATCAAGTACGGATGGATCGGAGGTATGACTGGGTGGGACCACCGCATCCAGTGTCTAAAATTAGACCCATCAAGTGAGTGTGTGAACTACCTGTTCTCATCATAAATAAGAGCAGCCTTTGATCTGCTCTTGTTCTGTAGGCTCCGGAGGGTCGACAACGAGTCAGATTTGGAACGGCAATACCGAGAAGCAAGGGAGGAGTTGAACAGGTCGGATTCGCGTATTCATCTTGCCTGTAGTCCCATATCCTTTCTAAAATGGGGTGGTTCAGGTGGAGCTCGTCATTTTGGGAGAAGCACAACACTTTGTTCGACACTAAGAAGATCGAGTTTGTCGAAAAGGTGGGTTCTGTCCCCGACTTCCCATACTTCTCGTATGTGCTACTGTCATGCTTCTGCCTGAAATGGGGTGAGGTTTTATAAGGCTTTATGTTTAGTTCAGATTATATACAACAACCATATGCAAAATATGCATTAGGGAAGACTGCCATCGTTCCTACCCAAGTAGGGGCGTGGCTTACAGAGGTGGTTGCCACTACACCGTGACACTGCAAGCGCTTCAATACTGTAGGACAAAAGGATTTGATTAACTCCGGATCTATCCTAGTCCGGGGGGGGCACATAACTAAAAAGTATTATATGTAAGATCCACTTGAGACTTACCGGGCGGCTTCTACAGAGCAACATGGGAACTAAACAAGAAAAGTCATGAAGAAAAAACGAAAAAACTACATTCGTTGCGGTTGTAAGCAGGCAAAGTCGTGCGCCCCCTCACCATGTTAGATCCTGGTTATAACATGACTTCCGGCGGTAGGTACGCGGGATGCCTCCATTCCGTCACTCTTTGCCCGCCGGTTCGGTTGTAAAACCGCGGCGATTTTTTTCGTTTACTCTTTCGTTTTTTGATTTCTTTTAGGTTTCATCTTGTTCCCCAGCAGCAGCTCGGTAAGTCCCAATTCATTTTGTTACCTACTTTTTATTTATGTGGGCCCCCCGGACTAGGATAGATCCAACAATTGTTATCGCTAATTAAGACGTCCGAATATGGAGTTATTTGTTTTACTAGGTGCTCGTCTACTGTGTCATTATAGCGGAAGAAAGAGCTTGGACGAATAGAGCAAGTGTCAGCGGGCGACCTCTCGATATTCTACAAGGACTTCTTGGATTCTCGACACGGAAGCTTGATAGCTTACAATAAGTAAGTGTTACACTGAGCACCAAGTGCCGATAAAAAACTCAACTGAATCAGCTAAGACCTTGGTCAGGTCAAAGTTTTTCAGTTTTAGAACTCGTACCGTTTTAACACATTGACGACAATCGCGTTTGCTGATCACGAGTCTGATATCAAGTTATGAAATTTCGGCCGATTATGATAGGTTACGGTAGGTATGGCGTACTAACGCTGCCGAGGTCATGATGACCGTTTTCCCCCAAATGTCGCCCATGGTGGTTATTTGGGGTGCTGATCACGAATCCGACATCCGTTGTTGATATTACGGTGAATGCGGTAGGTTACGGTAGGTACGGATAATTTCCGACAGCCTTAGTCACCTGTACCTACCGTAACCTACACTAGTCCACTGTAATACCAAAAAACGGATTTCTTATTCGTGATCAGCATCTCAAATAACCTCCATAGGCGATGTTGGGCGAAATCAGTGAGCTTGACTTCGACATCCTTACTCACCCGTACCTACCGTAACCTACCGTTATCGGCCCAAATTTCGAAAAAGGATGTCGTGATCGGCACCCCTAATAACCTCCCTTGGGCAAAGTTGGGGTGAAAAACACTGACTTGGATTGATTTGATTGTGGAATTGGTCTCCTTCCTAGTAAAATTTTTTGATTCGATATAACTAATGAAAGCAAAGACAATTTTCTTGCTTATTCCTGTTGGACATTCTCCTATCACAAGTAATTAGGGAACAGAAAAGAAAACATCTATAAAAAAAAGCCGACGGCAGCAGTACAGAAAATAGCGCGAAAAGTTATGAGCCACCGGTGGCTCATATTGTCGTCAATGTGTTGTGTTCTTCGTTCCTCAGGTTGGTCATTGAGTTATGTAACCTTTAAGAAGCACGTTACTAAGTTTATTGTCTAAAGTTAAGTTTTATTCCAACCAGCTGAGATCTTATAACCGTACTTGTTTGTCTTTTAGTTCGTGATTGTTGTTTTTTGCTCCGACACTCACAATAAATAAATAAGTAAATAAATGCTATCAGCTAGAGGACTGTTTGAAGGAGGGGATGTGGCCTCAACATAATAGAAGTTTGCAGTGCTGTTATTCTACGCCATAAAGGCCATTCTTCGTATGGTGGAGATCGTATAAGGCTTACAAATAAATTTCCGGCTACACGTCGATTTCAGAAGTTCTGTAAAGATTCATTCCATACTCGCACGGTGGAAATCCCTGAAGTTCGAGTTTTTTTACTTAGTGTAGGAGTTATTTTAAATAAATCGCTTATAGAATCTCATTGCAAAATTCAAATCCGCCTTCATATTAGATGATCAACCCATTATTACCAAAGGTAAAATAACGGGGCTAGATTGCATCTAGGAGGCTTGTTTAGCCAATGATTAGTTACGTCCCATCAGGATCAGTGGTGCGTTTTAAGTTTTCTCGGAAAATTGTTAACGGAAAATTTTTGCGTTAAATTCGACAAACTCGTTAAATAAAATTTCCTTTAGCTATAGTCAGTTTGGCTGTATTTTAGTGCGTAAAGAGCCAGATCCTTTTCTTTTTTGTTTAGGACTACAAAGCCAAACTGTAACAACAAGACTTCTAGAATAACAAATCTCTTACCACACCTGGTTCGTCTACCTTATAGAAAGTCGTCCAGCTGCTGGGAAGAATTAAAGTATGGTGCACCATAAGGCGGCTGAACGTTCTTGAGCGGTTTCATTTGTCCAAAGAAAACTTTTTACAGAACTTGCGCTCGCGATGTATACTTTTACAGCCCAAGCTTCTTCTGTACTGCCATAACTGCTTTGAAAAACTACAGAATTCCTTAATGGGCAGTTGTGTCGTGCAGTGACCCTAGGGAATTCTTTTGTACAGTTTGTCTTTGGAAGATATGTAGATCTCCCTCTTTCACAGAAAGCTCCCATGAGGACCTGTTTTTACTGCAGACGACAACATGGCGACATGAAATAAACAGCCACGGACGGTTGTCCAAATTTTAATCGAATCGAATTCTGCTTAGTTGATTGTTTTTCTCTTTGCCACCCAAGTAAGCTTCAATGGCGTTTCTAGTCCTATAGTAACAGTGGTCCATCTTGTCTCTCTCCTCCCTCATTCCTCCAAATAGAATTCATAACTATCTACCACTCTCTTATATTTCAGCAATTGACCACCAAAGCAGCGTACAGCAAGCACATTTGCTTGAGGTTCGAATGTGTTTTGGCTTTTTCAGTTTCTTCCCATTTTTGTAGAGAACATTTTGGATTGATAAACGCTATTATAGTAAATTCACAAATTAGTCAAAAAATCAATAGACATAAATTTTTGCTGAAGCAGCCAGACCTGCTCCTTCAAATGTGTCGGAATTTAAAAATCTTAATGCAATAGACTGCATGTAAAGTGCCAATTTTCGGACTAACCTCTCATAATCGACGAGCAGTGGTTATCGACTTCTCTTTTCCAGTTTTTTACTGACTTGCTTTATGCTTTATTGAGGGGAAACAGTGAACATATGGCTCGTGTGCATATGTTCACTGTTTCACGTGTATACTGATTGCTTCTCTGAAAGAATGCTGCCAGGAGAGTCCCTGAAGAAGGTGAAAAGATTAAGCAAAATGGGCCTACACGGCATGGAATTCAATAAAAGCGAAGCAATGACAATAGCACCACCCGTACAATCAAATTAGGCGGGGCTCAAGGTTGCCATAACGTAGTTCTACAATCATTGCCTGATGCTGCACAAAGAACCCATCCAACCTTCTGGAAAATATGCGGGAAGAGGCGATGAGCCTTCTTCCACGTGTTTCGTTTCCTATTCTTGTTCTTTCGCATTATTTGTGTTTCGCAACGCTTTTTTGTGTTTTTTATGCCTTTTCAACCCCTCTAATGAAACAAATACTACAGGGGGACGGTGAGTAAATGACTGATATGCAGTAATCATTCGAGAGAAGTGGCATATGAAATCCAAAAAATGCGGAAAGACGGCAGAGAAAAGTAGGAGCGCAAACAAATAAATTGGAAAAGAAGCAGAAAAATGCCAACAATTCTCGAAATATGAGAACGATATCGATCGCCTCTTTCCACTGATGCAAGTAAGTAGAAGGTTTTCTCAGTAGCGCAACGATGACTCTGTCAAAACTCACCAAAAAATTGTCGGAAACGCATTTATATGAAAATTAAAATCTCAAACGTGACGCATAAAGTGTCGGTAAAGTAATATCTGAAATGGTTAAATGGTTAAATTTAGCTTCAAATTTTTACCAGAAAAATCGGTAGTCGTTAGACGCTTACCGCTGATGCGGACACCTCTGAATTGGGTGCAATTCGACACAATTACGCTACGTAGCAGTAGTTTTCAATAGAAACGTTATTAAGCAGGCAGTTAGCACTTTTACCATCAGAGAACGTTTGCCACCTCGTTCTTGTAGTACTAATTTTAGCTTCATTTTAATGCTGGTTACTGTAATGGTTTTTTCAGGGAGTGGTACCGTCGCAATCTTGCACTTTGCTGGCCTGCTCTTCGAGTGAATATGATTCGTTTTGTGCGATTAGTAAGGCGATCGTAGAGGAAGGCATCCCACTTGTGAAAATTGCGGCGGTTAGAAAGTAAATTTGTAATTTTGTTGTGTTTACTCATTCAGTTGTGTACAATTGTACCAAAGATTATCTTTACGGATGTGCGAAGTTGTACCGAATAGCGACGTGAGCTGAATACCAAGCTGAATACCATGAATAGATGCCAAGCGAATGGATCAGCATTTGAACTTACTTCAGAAACTCGAGAGAATTCTTGCGGAGCCGGCCTGACAGGCAGATTCAAACAGAAGCTTCAGAGCACGCTAGTGACTTAGTGTGTGTAAAAATCGCTTGTCTGAACACATTTCATGGGATACACCTATTGCCTGTCACCTGTCGTACCGTTGATCATCGAGTTGCTCGAGTTCAGACCTTTCACGAAGAATTCCGACCAATGTGTTAATGGGCGGCGTCCTGGTGTTCTCTCGACATCCCGCTGAATCCAGTCGGTGACGGCTCTCGTCCAGCGGGTGTCTGCGAAGCGCGTTATGTAGCCGGCCCTCCTAATATTCGACGACTTGGCCCATGCGACAGTCTTTGATTTTCGAACCTCGACGAAGCTCGGAACTGCAGAGGCCTTGCGTGGGTCGTACCACTCCGAGCACCGTCCTCTCGATTCGACGCTGCGCGACATGGGATAAACTCGACCAAAATTAAATGTAAAGCATTTTCCTCACGAGAACGGTGAACTGGAAAGGCAGAGGTATGGAACACTGCTTTGGATAGCTATCAGAAATCTCTGCACCGACGAAGCCCTATCTTGATCGTACCATGTTGAAGCAGAATGCATGGACCAAATCAAATCTTTGAGATAAGATCGAGCTCTATCCTTGTCCCTCCGACCAAATCATTACTTTCAGCTGTATTTATATTTACAACACCTTTTAATCGACATAACGGATGCGTTCAAAGAGAAGTCACAATGGAACTTTAATAATGTAACAATGAACTATCAATCTCTTTCGGGATAGAAACGAAGAGGTTAAAGTACATAACGAGCAGAAGTACCTGGAAGAATCGTGTGAAGGTCTACCGTGATCTAAAGAAAAAGGTACTCAACCGTTGGGAGCGATGACATCAAATATCCATGGCACGAGCATAGCTTCTGACAGGTGATGAATTGGTGGGGATGCACAAGCTGCCTTCCATAAGGTTGGAAGCACCGGTTCGCTGGATGTGAAAGAAGCTGCCAGTAGAAGTCGACAGAACTGTGACTTGAGCAGGTGGCATGGGCGAAAACCGGATCGCTCCAGAACACCGCTTTGCAGCAGTGCCGAGTGGGAATGCAACTTGCGCAAAGCGAAACAGAAGTTAGAAGTCAAAATACTGCTCGTGCCTGGTAGAGTTCATCGCTGCCTTCGATACGAATTTTGCTAGCAGGTAGACCTCCCGCTAACATCAGTAGCACAACGTAAACAACAAATATTACAATAATAGTCACAAACAAATGTTAGCTGATACATCATATCTTAGAAGTAGCCTTATGTCTAGAACGGTCAACGAAAATGAGATACTGCACAAAAATATACTGGTCGTACTCATCCCTCACTTCATAAAGGTACGAACGCCTCCTTCGGAAGTTTGTCTTTGTTGGTTAGAAATGCCTGTCCAGCAGCCTAAATTAAAATCCATGAGTGGTCCACGTCGCATCTGTTCAGGATCATAAATCTGCTAAGCTCGTAGATGCTCGAAAGTCTATCTTCTATACAGAACCCAAGGCGACGTGTCCCAGATTGAAAGCAATTCCAGATCGAGTTTGAACACTAGAACCGCACGAAACACCAAGAGTGGAACTGCTGTGCATAGAGTGGAAGCCCATACCCTACTTGTTCTATAGCAAAGAAGGTATTTGCCCAAAAAAGTACAAAACCTAAGTACAGTTGTATACTGCAAACTACAGAACATTTCAGCTTATCGGTCGTGCAGTAATGCTGCCACCTAACGGAGAAGTGGAAGGAGGATCCTGTATCATAAAACTTAAAATTGTACGAAAATGTGTGTGCGGATATACTCTGCCGAGCTCCAAGGCCCTGTTGTCATCCTTAGGAGGTGCAAAATTATTTTAAAGGTAAAGCGCTCGTTGCCCATAACAATTCATGACTGGAAGTATGTCTAACCTGCAGGAGATACTACTGACCGTTTAGTTCATTCACTACCTATCATACTTGTAGTTTGAGTCTTTCACTATTGTGATCTTGCTTGTTCACGCCGGCGTTTAGTATATGCACATGCATGTGGTTTCACATAAAAATGAATGTACATTTTAGATATTGTTGAGAGAATAAATGATCGGCGTCCGATTTTACGTGAAGCGTAGCGTGGCTTTGAAGGCTTATCAGCCTTACGAACTGCTTTGACGTCCAAGTCTGTCAATCATTTTGCGTAACTAGCGACAGAACAGTAAAAGTCATTGGGCAAAACAAAAGCACATCCAACGCTTCTATAATATGTTATGCGCGCATAGAGCGTAGTCAAAGCTAAGGAAACTGAATGATATGGTTGCTTAGACTCTTCCGCAACATGTTAACTGTATATTTTCTCTTCTACTTCAAACTTACACTGCTGCCAGTAAAGCCCTTGGAGGCGCTCAGTGGTCAGTGAAGACGTAAGATATAAATTTTTGAAACGTGGACGGTAAGGGTTGCAGTACATACATCCAGGGGCCGGATTCATCAACGACTTACCTAACTTTAACGGAGAATTGTAAGCGAAAAGCTCAGATAACGCGGCTTATCAAGCGATATGGTGAGCGATAAACCGGATTATCTGAGCTTTTCGCTTACAATCCTCCGTTAAAGTTACGTAAGTCGTTGATGAATCCGGCCCCAAGATTAAACCATAGACCCCATGAATTGTCTACATCAGCGAAACGCTTGCTGACCATATCAATAGTTATCACATGGTTATCGAGTTCTGTAGCGCAAATGAAAAGACAGCGGGGAGCTGTCGTAGCACATGTTGATTTGACTCCGCTTTGGCATTTATTCTTGTCTTCACGATGGAGTGTGTCAGAAGAAATCCAATAGCGGTCAGTTTACTAGGCGATTGAAGCATGATTGTTGCACTTACATAATCAATCGCGTCTACACTTAAGGATCTGAAGGAATGCGAGGCACGGGCTTGGGTTCCTAAACTCTATAACGTTCCTATTTTAGCCTTTTCATACAAGTCCTAATTGCATTGAGTAGAAACGTTATGATTCATCGGCCGGTGCAAACTCCTTAAGGGTACGGACCTTCCCACATGTTGCGGTGTGTTAACTTTTATTTATAGCATGGGACAACGATATCGTCAGTGTACCGCAGAACTGTACCAAATACTTATCCCAAACACTTTCATTCAGGACAAAATGCTGTGAATACATAACAGAAACCTTATAGTTCACGAGTCACAAATTTCCTATTTTCCTCAATTTTCATACTCCGAGCATTTCACCAACCTACTAGGAGCAACGTAATGGCCCTTAAAAGTGTTTCCAATATTGGGGACACTCAATATTTTAAATCTGAGTGTCAGGGAAGGATAAAACACTGACTTTTCTATCGGCAGGTAAGAGACTTGACTTTTACCGTTTATCCAAAACAAGAATGTCTGGTAACGTTTACTTCAAAAGTAATGGTCACATCAATACATTAAGGTTCCTCCTGCCTGGATAGTCTTTAGAACAAAGAAAACCCTATTAAGAAAGTCCTATTTCTTCCCCCAACATGACAAGTAGCTAGATGTCGCATCTAACAACATTTTTCGAAAAGAGAGGATAAGGCGTCTTGGTGAGTATTTCATGACAATCCCGTGAAACCTGTGCAAGCTGTGGGAGACGAAATGTGTCAGATGCTATATTAGATACAAAAAAGTGAACATGGAATTAAAGATGACAAAAATGGAAAAGAGTAAGTGATCAACGGTAACCGGTTTATCGAGATCCCTTTCACACTGTAATCGTGTGATTAAGCGGAGACCCTCTTCATCATCGCCTGGCACAGTACGAGAAAACACATTTTCTCTAAGGCTTTAGGACTGGAGTGCAGTGCATATAGGTAAGGCTGAGCGTATTCAAGCCTCTAGTATCCCACATTTCAAGCAGAGCAGTAGTTCAATAGCATGTAACATCTTCTATAGAACTGGAACTGGTTGGAGCATTAGAACAGCGCAAAACAGGAGCGTTCAAAAACTGACCTCATAGTTCCAGTCGTAATCTACGAGACATTTTTCTGACCACGCTGGTAACATCCCGCTGTCTTTGCAGAACTGCTCAACCATTTGCCTTTTGAGCTCCGGTGTGGGTTGGCTAGTCGTTTGCAAGCCCCCGATTGACTGAAAATTCATTCTGAATACGCGAATCCACATGTACCACTGACAATAAGCGGTCTTGTTCTACACGCCCACCTCAGCTGTTTGTACAACGATGGCCGGTGGAAGTGAAGGACCTGGTCCCGCTGATGCTGCCTAAAACGTGAAGGGGCTACGATTTACAGTATTTGAAAGCACCCAGACATACCTTGTTCAGTAACATTTTGTATCTTGCAACTCGCGCCGCTGTGATACCGCTGATATACAGCATGTCCGACAGCACAGCTATGGACCTGTAAAGTGCAACAACATTGCTCAACGCAAACAAACGTGAATGAGTGTTAGTTTCTTATGTGCCTTTCGAGGTTTTTATGGTGAACTTTATTCCGCGGCCTGACGTTTCGACGCGATCGTCGTCTTCAGTGGCCTGAAGATGGTGGAAGATAATGAAATGCACTCTGCCCCACCAAGCGCCTCAACTGCTCTAGCGGCTCCGACACCGTAGGGGAAAACGTACAAAACCCTCATGCAAAGAGGGAAAAACTCACGATACGCCGTCCACCACTCTAGTATGGTAAGTAGGGTGAATGTGACCTACCGCAGATCGTATCTTTTGTAACGATACCACGGTCTGCCCGACACCCCACCTTTCTACAGCTCGCATTTTGGTACAAACGGCAAGAAGTCATTTGTAACTGAAGGACGTTCTTGGCGGTAGTTCGAACTGAACTCCAATACCGACACTCAATCTGATCAATTGTTCCCTGGTGAAAACAATCACCTAGATTGCCATGCGGGCATACAACGCAGTTTTCTGAAATGCAGTGCTTATCATAGAGCCTATTTCTAACCAGTTGGCGCTTGATGTTGCTATTTGGGATGTTAACTAGAACAACGCCATTTTGCAACTGAGCTCATATAATACTCCTCTGCTCCTTTGTTTCTGATAATGTGAGTGCTGCGATTCAGAGGAGCATTGCACGAGCTCAGTTGCAAAATGGCGTTGTTCTAGTTAACATCACAAATAGCAACATCAAGCTAGTTATTACACCAGAGTGGTGGAAGGCGTATCGTGAATTTTCCCTCTTTTGCGTGAGGTTTTTGCACGTCTCCCGCTACGGTGTCGGAAGCGCTAGAGCGGTTGAGGCGCTTGGTGGGGTAGAGTGCATTTCATTATCTTGCACCTCCTTCAGGCCTCTGAAGACGACGATCGCGCCGAAACGTCAGACCGCGAAATAAAGTTCACCATGAAAACCTCGAAAGGCACATAAGAAACTAACACACATCACCTAACATGGCGAGGTTTTACGTAGAGAGGAGCTGGAATCTTATTGAAAACGAGTTGTGAATGATTTAAATCCGTGTGAACTCACTCGTTCTCACGAGGGGATACAACGAAAGTCCGCGTGAAGAAGCTCAATTCCGGGATATCTCCTGGCTTCGCAAATGTTCCATCTTCAAACAGACCTTGAACGGTGAATGCCATCATCTCCTCCTGCAAAGACGACAACTTAAAGAATAGCCGGTAATATTTGTTAGCAATGTGTTAAGAAATCTAACAGCGTATCTTGCAAATCAAACTCAGGTCTACGTGTCTTTGTGGTTTTCCTTCAAGAAGTGGTTGTTATTGAAAAGTCCAAAAACCATACAAAAATGTTGATCTTGTTCATTAGCAATCTCACTGGTCTGGTTCCTTCCATTACCCTTTCTTCCATGTTATTGTCATTGAAAAACGTCACAGTACACTGAGGTGACAACTGATCCCATGTTTCCATCAGGGCGTGAAATCGTCATCGGAGCACGCTTCTCCACAGTCTATATGCCGCATGGATGGATTGCGTCGAGGTTTACATAGAAATTCAATTGATGATATCACCCCGAAGCAGTTTGTCTGACGTTGATTACGACTAAAGCTGGTCTGTCGCAGAAGAGAGTACAGAGCAGACCACTGTCTGAACAAGGTGGTCCTCTCGACGAAGCGGCCTAGCACTAGCAACTTTCGTAAGAGCAGCTAGATGGAGTACACCCCGGTGTTCCTTCCCTAGCTTGATCCCGCAGAACCCAACGGTACACTTCCTGGATGAGCAATGTCGCACGGCTTTCGCACGAGTTGCTATATTTGGATCTCCAGAGTTCCTTCCTTAGCCTGATCCCGCGCTCGAGGAGCGCTTAATCCAATACTACACTTCCCGGATAATCAAGTACATCTAGAATCATTTTCTAACTAGAACCCCCCCCCCCCCCGAAGGAGACCAATTGTGGAACAACTGCAGTTTAAGGGTTTGGGAAAACCATGTTGGCCAGGTGAGGAAATTTTGGAGGTTAGTGGAGCAGGGCGCCCGAATGTTTCCGAGCTCCATCGTCAATGGGCGTGCAGATCAGTTGTGCCCTCTGTATGCTATAATTACGCTCTGTTTGTCACAATGCATTAACACTTATAGATGTGAAGAAGGGCTTGTAAATGTCAAAACAACATGACATCCAAACCAACAAGCCAACTGACTTGTGGCTGTGAAACAATTTAGCTTAAAGACTTACTTTGGAAAACTAAAAGACTGCATAAAGTGTGTATAGGAACAGCTCAGGTACTTGGTAGACTAGATTCGGTGAAAAAACCTCGAACTAAAAAGTCAAAAGCTCTCACCGATATCAGATGTGTATCAACGATGAAGGACTCCATATAGTGATTCGTAATGGGGAGTTTCGAAAGCGCCACAGCAATGTCCATCGCTCCTTAAGTGCACAAACTGTTTAACAACAAGAATTTATAACGCGAACATTGAGCAAAGCTTACCTCGATAAGTCCTGCTATTTCTGTTGCGCGACCATCGTTCCTCGCATAAAACGTTATGAGACGTACGAATATACGCGCTATAGAGTAGACTGAAAACGAAAGTCAATAGCTTCGGTGAGGACACTCAAATTCAATTCGCACATCCGATCTACTCAACAAAGGATTATACTCAATATCACAAACAGGGGCTTGACGTCTCGTAGAAGCACTGACTTTTCAAACCACTTTTCAGCATTTTTAGATAATGGCGTTGCTGTACCAAGAATGAAGCGGAAAAGTATGTACTTATAGAAAGAAGTTATATGAACAATAAACCAATTTTCCTAAGCTCACGCAAATCTCTTACAGTGGTTGTAGAAAGAACAACTCACTGAAATATTTAGATGTTTCTTTTTAATGCTGCGCAACTCTAACACACAGTCCGATGCGTACTGAACCAATAAAGGCCTCAGTTAACTTCTGTAAAACAGAAACGCAAACTCTCACTACTCTTGCTATTATCGATAATCTTCCCCTATCGGCCACAATTTGAGCAGCTTTAACTTATAGATATCGAGCAATCTACCATTTACAACCTTCAACAAAGATAACACTAAACAACTTTCATATATTATTCAAACAGATGCAAAAAAGGAGTGATGTTGTGGATACCCAACTAGGACCTGCATCTAATATTAATGTATATAGTAGTATAATATAGAGTAAATAGGAATGTATGATGAGACTTAAAATACTTGGGTGAACACTCCAATACAAGCCCCATAGAGTAGCATCCACAGACATGACCTATGGGCAACGCAAATAGGCAATAGAGATTGCGCTGAAAAGGGGCGGTGCCCCTCTCAAGACCAGGGGTATTTGGCCCCACTGGTGACTATCTGAGGTATGTGTAATTCCACCCTCCTGCGACATTGTCTATGTAACCTGCTGTGATGTTATACTCGTGTTGTGCTCTGTAGGTAAACAACGTAATGAAACCATTATTATAAGCTTAGCCGCAGACGCGCCCATTGGTGTCTACCATATTTTGAAAGGCAAACTAGAGCAATACTTGAACGCGCTTTGTATCGTCGTCGCCCACGATGCGACCTTTGTCGGCCCGTCCCGAGTCAAAAGGTGGGCCTATCACTCTTCCTACTGTCTTGAGATAAACACGTTCTCTGCCAGATCTATCTCGTGCTCAATGCCATAAAACCACTGAACCCCAATTCCTTGGACGCTAAGTCCTAGTTTCGCCCATTCGGCTTAATACTTTGTAAGTGAGACACAAAACTGGAGAAATGAACCTCTATAGTGGGAGATAGAAAATGGTTACCAATCATTTATTTATTTATTATTAATCTATTTATTATTATTACAAGTGCTCCGTCACACCTATCGGAGTGCCTCGCACTTGCGCGCTTCGTGCGATGTAGCAGTACCACTAAGCTAAGGACAATCACATCGAGCTAGCTGCTCTACTTGTACAGCTTTTTTCCCTACCTAGGAGTACAAAAAGGTCGCAGTACGCACAGTGTATAGCATGATAGGGCGATCTATTGGTTCCTCACTGGTCCTCCCTTAGTGAGACGGTCCCCGTTCCCCCTCAATGATCCACCCTTAGCGGACGTCTTCGGCACACCTTCTGAATCACCAGGCACATTGGGCGACGTCATTGGCACGTCTACCTGATCCTCAAACGCGTCGAGCGACGTCTTTGACACGTCTTCTGAATCCCAGGCACGTCATGCGACGTATTCCGCACGTCTTCCGAATTCCCTGGCACGTAGAAGACGTCTGGGTATTTTCCGCTATTTTGGCGCCACGTAATTTGATCAGTATCGATTGGCGGTGATCGATACTGCGAAAAACGGAACTCAGATTCGGTTGTTGTGGTTTTGACTACACCAGAGTTGAAATTTCCAGGCAAGTAGAAGACGTCTGGGTATTTTCCGCTATTTCCCCGCACCGTAATTTGATCAATATCGATTGATGGCGATCGGTACTTCAAGAACAAACTTCAAATTCGTGTTCAGCGACCTCGATTGCTCCAGGGCCGAAGCTCCCAGGCAGGGAGAAGAAGTCTGGGTATTTTTCGCTATTTTCGTATCATAATTTTTCCATTTTCCTCACGAATTTCCCCCTATTTTATAATTTCTGCGGCGGCGCCGATCGATAGTATGACTCATCGCTTAGCGCGTTGTTATAGAGTACGATTATTATTATTTATTATTATTTATTGATTCAGTATTAATCTATTTATTATTGTTAATTATGCGAGGGTTGAAAATGAAATCTTTGAAAAAACAAGTGCTCTACACGCCCAACGTCGTGTCTCGCACTTGCGCGCTTCGCGCGACTTTGCAACATCACTGACTTATGGAAAGCACTCTTTATAAAACTTAAAATTCGCTAACATCTAGGATCTACTGCGTACTTTATTGGCATCAATCCGTTCACCACTTCCGTGCATCCATCATAGACATTCTTTCCGGACCGTCCAGTACGCCACTGGTTTGTGCTGCGCAGTACACCTGCCCTCAGGTTGTTCGTCCGCAACCGTTCCCATGCTCAAAAGCTTGCGATACTGAATATCGTTCATACGTCTTCCGTCGCCAGGTTCCCCTCACTCGTTTCTTCTTACTGGATCTAATTGCTGGTCCGCCTTTACTGGTCTCCCCCCCCCCCCCCCCCTCCTCTCCCACCTTCCTGGTCGCAACTTCTGGCCCACTTCCTTCTTTCCACTATTGACTGATCCCCTTCGTCTTGATGATCTCCCAGAAGTTTAACACCTTATTAACACCACCAAACGGACAGCGCTTCTTACTGCCTCTTCTTGCTGGTTCCCCCGTCCTGGTCCCTCCTCCAGGTTGTTCCTTTCCTTCCTGGTCACTCCCTGGTCCATCCACGCCCAGTTTACAAAATGAGCATGAAAAACCTCGTTGCTGAAAAAAATGCCTATACAACTCATCAGTTTTGTAAGCAAGATTATGGAACCCATCCTACGCAAAAATATCACAAACTATCTAAGGAAAAACAACCTATCCGAGAAGAAAGCACGGGCTTCTTCAAAAGAAATCTACTCCATTTGCCCTTATTTCCACTATACCCTGCGGCATGGAAAACCATAAAGGTTAGTGTGTCAGTTTGCTTTTTGCAAAAGCTTCCGATCCTCTCTCTCCATTCCATTCCTAATTTAAAAACTTGTGCGGTATTTAAGGGCAACTGCTAACTTCTTTGCGTTCATTTCTAACCGATAGAGTCCAGTCTGTAAATCAGCGGCAGCTTGTCTCCTTGTTATCGAACACCAAGCGGGGTTCCATAAGCTCCATGTTTGGGTCTACTTTTGTTTATGATCCTTACCAACAATTTACGTTGCTCTCTTTCCCAGGCTGCTTTTGCAGCATATATGCTGACAATTCAAAAATATTCACTGTAGATGACTTTCAAAGACTTCAAAGTGCAACAGATGCCGTAGCAGACTCGTCCACAGCCTGACCGCTAGACATTTCTACCCAGAAAACAGCCGCTATAAGACTAGGACGTAGACATCCCAACATTTCGTTCACTTTAGGAGGCACCGCTTTGAACAGTGTCGAAGAAATACGGGACTTAGGAATTGGTTACAACAGAAGTTCCAGTTCTGAAAGCTACATCCTTGAAAAGGTAAGGAACGCACGAAATTGTTTAAACTTCATCTCCAGGGCTTTTAAGATACGAGATCCCATTCCACTTTTTTAAACTTTTTACCTTGTACATGAATCCCCCGTAAGAACACTGTTCTCTAATATAGTCACCACACAGAGTACTCTCGAAGGCGAGGTTGAAAAGTGAGAGTTTTACGTTCCCCTCCTTCTCCTGATGTGAACAGCTTTCCTACGAGAGGCTCGCTAGGCAAAGGAAGTAGCTTTCCTACGGTATCATGTACTGTCTGGTGCGGTGGTGACATAGCCGCTTGGGATGGGATTCGCACGGTCGTCTGCTCTGTCAGCCGTAGAACGAAGGGTGCTGGAGACGTAATTAATATATCTGCAGCCTTTCTTGAGTCATGCCAGGAATGTCTCTAGAAGTATCAGCGATACGTAGACCATAGAGACAGATCCACGACTACAGCAGAAACAGAACGGTTGTTACCGTGCTGTAACTGAAGATTCCAGATAATAGTCCGACATCAAGTTGGCACTCGTGTCAATGCCGTAGAACACTTCCAGCTGACGAACCTACGTTTACAATCGCCGAACTAGTTGTTTCTGTGCGTCTCATTGTAGAGCGCAATTCGTTTAATTCGCTTTCCCTATCGCTCCGTACATCTCTAGCATCTTTACATGTATAAATTGAGCAATGCCTCAATATTTTTTCTAAGCACTTTTATATATCTGAAACACAGTACCCTTAAGACTTATATCAACTACTCTTCAAATGCAAATGCGAGCTTTGGCACCTATGGTACTAGTATCGTAAAGCCTCTGCTCTGTGCCGTGTTCTTTCCTTTTTACACAATTTGCCATAACTATCTCAGTTACTTACTGTTAGATCTAAAACCTTAACATTTACTTGCTTTGTGCGTTAGTAATTCACCTTGTCTCCATTTTTCTCAATTTTCGCAAATCTTACTCTCCCTATATTTCCCTTTCTCCCTTTTTTCCTTCCTTGCTTTTGTAGCCAATTTAATCTGTTTCTTTGATAAATTTCCTTTCTTCTTACAGCCTGTTGCTTGAATTGGCATAAATAAATAAATAAATAAATTCTAAACGTATCCTACCGTGGCGGTACCAAAAATCCTGGACAAAACTGAGTACAACGATGTACTGTTATTGAGCTGTACATCAAGATTTTTAACGTCTTTTATGACTACATCGATAATCAAGGATATCCGGCCAAGATTCATTGAAAGTCGAATCTGGGCTGAGCACAATGCTTCCCGATGCTCAATAACATATGCTTAGTGAGACGAGCAGCCACTTAACGACTTTATCGCTTCCGAATGAAGTGGTTTGCTAACAGTAACTCCCTTAGCAAAGAAACTTACTCGTTTGGATAGCGCATTTTCGCGTCGTGAGTGGTATCCTTCATGTGGGCGATTGTCATTGTGAAAGACGACTGAAATCACCCCCAATAACTCCTCTATATTTCTCCAATCCAGAAATAGCGATGCACTTACGTTTTCTGCGTCGTAAGCCTGCACGAGGGTTTTTCTTGTTATTGAACCATCTTCTCCGTCGTAAAGTTTGAAGTATTCCACTATAAACCTTTCGACGAGAACTCGTAGAGCGTCATTCCCGTAGAATCCAGGCTAAATGTCAAGGACGTCTGAAATCGTCCATCAGAAGTTTCACCACTAACGTTACCCTGCACGGAGGCTCCGAGGTGACTTCGTCATCGTCCAGCGAATGTATGTGGGTTGTAGCCGGTTGTACTGGAGCACCGTCCTAAACGAGCGCGTATATCACCTATCAAACGGCTAACCTATAGACTGAACTTACCAGTACACAAACTCTCGGGAACACTTGATGAACCGCGCTGAACGTCAGTGTATGAAAAGTCAATCAAAATTAAATGTAAAACGACGGCTATGGTTGGCCCAGACAGTGTCCCCGTCTGGACGATGGTGCTTTTGTTATGTCCTGATGTAACGAAAGACACAACAAGAAAGAGTGCTTCGTAACACAGTGCGCTAAACGAAACTACTGAAGGAAAATCAGAAAACGGAAGATCGGCACAATTGTTAATTCGCCTAGCAATAGACCTGAGGTAGCCAGAGGCAGTAGTGAGCTGCTCGACAAGCGGATTTCCCTCGAAGAATAGCGTCTCGACAGGTAGACCCTTCAGTTTCTCCAGCTCGCTTATCTTATCGATCTGTAAAAATCCATCGTGACAACCAACGGTCTGGCTATTGGTCAAATATCGATCATCTGACAACTGTCCATATCATTTGGAAGCAGCAAAGTCGGGTTCGTACGTTAGGTGTCTCCCTGAGTTACGGTAGCGCGCCACCGCCCCCGATTACGGTAGCGTGACCGGTTGTTGAGCCCGCCTTGGACGAGGTGCAACGGATGAACAGAGAACAACATGCGCTGTGGAGCAGACTTTCTGTCGTAGGGTTGTGGTTGACGACTTTGTTCATTTCTTGCTCTTTTTTTCTCTTTGCCCTTATAACCTTCATACGCTTTGGGCTCTGAGTGACTCCTGCTGGGGAGGGGGGGGGGGGGGGTCACCTTATTACGCACTTTAACGAAGGCAATTAAGATCACGTGCTAGTAAGGACTGTACTCCCTAACGAACTACAGAACAAGTAAAAGAAAACACAGGAGTGGTTGAAAAGGGAACATGGCCTGGGCGAAAGCTACAAAGCTGTCGTATACTAAAGAACTGTAAAAAAGAAGAAACCTGCTGTGAAAAAGAAGTTGCTCCCATTATCATTTCGACTTTGTAATCTCAGATGCGGCATGTGGTCGGACCCAAAACTTGTAGAAAGGAGAATACAGAACAAAAAATAAAAAGGAATCAGGTCCGGTATGGTTCTGCACGGAATCTGTTCCACGGCAGCAATGCGTGCTCTGTTCAATTCGCCTCATCCCGTAGTGAAATCTCGTCCGTGGTGAGCGCGGCACCTGGTCTGCCTACGGTAATCGAGCGCGTCGCTCCACCCCTTTTGTAATGGGAGACACCTAACGTAACGCACCCAGCAAACTCCAGTGTCAATCCTTCGATTGCCCCAGCTTTCACCTTCAAACAGGGAGTATCAGGAGTACCTCAGCTTAAACTTCCTGCATCAACTCAACACCTGTCTGCTTCAAGCTGCAGCTAAACAGCACATTTCTTGTGCTTAGGACGTCTCCGCATTTCTCGTCACTGTACAAGGTAATGGATAAAACTCAATTAGTTCGAAATATGTTACGCCTCTAACATACAGACTGCATCGTTAAGAATTATATGCGTAATCGATCTGGAGAGACTTGTGGTGGTTCCCGATAGAAAAGTCAGTGGCATACATTGCAAACAATTCTGATACCAAATCGTGTATCTCAGAGATGGAGAGCTGTTCATCGCAACAATAATTAAATTTGCAATACAATTACAATTCGATTTCTGATTAGATTATCGCCATTTACAGACTGCTTTACATGTGCCCATTCAGCGATCTACTGCTGTGATACGACTACTTCTCATTTCATTCCCCATTAATGCTTCGCTGTCCTGTTATTCAGGATAGAAATCAACGAACAGTGGTATCCCGCACGAATACTCTTCGCCTGTTTGCTTCACTAAGTGCTGTACTCCTCACTATCTCACTCATAATGTGAAGCTACCGTTAAGGAAAATGAAGGTCAAGCTAGCATCGACGCTCGCTTCTGTCAACCACTGGACCAGATCCAGCAAAAATCAGTGGAGAAATGAGTCGACACGAGCCGAAGTTCCGTGCACAAGGGCAATGCTCGACGTCATACGGCATTTCGGACGCTGGTAAAAATCGACGAGTTCGGCTGTCACCAATCAAACAACCGTCATACAACCTAGGCATTTCGCGGTGCTACTACCATATGTTCCGTTCGAGATACCACTTCCTCCGCTGTAGAGCTTCACCGAAGTGAACGAAGTTACAGCGGTGGTAGATCAACTTACCAAACCCTACAGAGGTGAACTCCACTCAGTGCATGAAAAGCAGAAGAAAGTCTTTCAGTATAATGGCGATTATTTCGTTTTAGTCAATTACTCATCGTGTAATTCTTAATGTTATTTTGTTGCTGGAAGACTAATTTCGGTGCAAAATTTATGACCCAACCTAATACGCTAAATGACTGTTGTTTTCCTGCGCTTTGAAACAAAATTTAGCTCATTATTTTTCCTTGGAAAATAAAACGATCCTCAGGTGAACTTTTAAAAATTCAGAAAAAAAGTATACTAAAATTTATCAGAACAAAAAATTATTATAATTGTGCTGGAGCGTCTCTAGTTTTATCTCGAGACGCTCGCTTTGATCCGGAAAATGTTCAATTTGATTTGAAACGCATTAAGCTTGCCTAGAAGTCTCCAATTTGGTATGAAAAGCGTCCAATGTGACGTGAAAATGGTGTATCACCGAGAGTATATTGCTGATGTTCCGCTGAATCAAACGGCACTGGTTGTGCTGAAGCGTGCGCATCTCCAGGACAGCGATGCGTGTGGTTTGAATCCTGCTTGGAGAAAGAGTGTGAAGGGGCAAACCGCCTCTATAACAGTTTATTCTTGAAGGTCTTGTTTCAGATCAACATAGCCGATGTGCAAAGAAATATGCTCCAGCTGCAGGAATTTCTGCACCAGTGCCTAATTTGTCGGTTTTCCCTTCTCCATAGCATCATTCATTTATCGCTCAGCAACGATTTGGTGTTTGGCTTGGCTTTTTAGGGTTTTTCATACGTTTCATCATACTCTTCAGCCTTCAGTTCTTCCTCCTTTTGGTGAGAGGAACCTTTTGACTTCGCAAGAACGTACCTGGTTGTTTGATAGATCCAACACTTTCAGAAATTTAGTGACACTTGACAGAACAGCGGCGTAGTCAAGAAATCGTAACCGATTGCCCTGTAACACAACAAGTAAAAAGGTAGAATCGTAAGAGTCATACAACATCTGACACTGCTAAAACAGATCGAAGCACAAGGTATTGATGTCATCGAAATCTGAGAACACCGACCGCCGACTGGGTGGCTCACCTGAAGGCTTAGCGCTGTTATAGAGCCAAATTTCTCGTCAATCCTGTCGACAACTGTTAGCATCACATTGTTCTTGTTCAGCATCATGTGCAAATCCCGTTCTTTGAATTCTGAAATGCAACGCACAAGTACAAAGTCTCCTGTATGTAGTAGCTGACAACGATAACTTACTGGGATCCAACGCAAATTCACTGAGATCAAGTGATCTGGAATCGTGGTTGTACCGGCTATCAACGACGGCCTGGAAAGAAATTTAGGGCTTCTTCTACACCGTTCATCTAATCAGCTAGGCAAAACGACTCATCACAACTATCTGTCAGCGCTCCAGTAGGAGAGCATCAAGGGTACAGCACATCGACAACACTTAACAAACCTGTATAACCGTCGTCTCCTCTTTGCTAAGTCGAGTCCATGGCGCGACCACTTTGTCGACAACAATTGTCATTCGATCGCCGGTGACTCTATGCACAATTCGACGTGATATAGCTCTACACGCCTCAGCGGAATCCTCGCTCTAAAGACTTTCAGGTAAGCATCATCTTTCACCTCCACACCGAAATTATGAATAATTTCTCTGTTGTGCCTTCTAATCATTCAGATTACGAGCCAAACAAGCTCTTGGTTGAACGGCTCCTTCCACGGTTTCTTAGAAAGCAGCATTTAAACGGGAAGGTTCACAACATACGTAGTGTTCAATGTGTACAGGAAGTCACATAGCAATGCACGACACGCCGCCTTGCCGCGCTAAATACTCACACGAACTTCTCGTAATATCCTAGACAACCTAGCAGCAAATACTAAAATGTTAGAGCGTAAGAAACGTTGTTATTTTCTTTTCTATTCAAGTGATTTTCGTTCAAATTTTAATATTCAAATTCAACTATTAAACAAATCCCGTTTTCGAATGCATTCAAATTAGAGTGTCCAAGAAATCGCGTCTTTCGGATGTTCGAAATCTCGAAATTTTTCGGTAATCGAAATCACTCGGATATTCGAAAATTTCCAGGAAGCCCCAAATATTCAAGTATTCGAACGATGGCATCGAATGTTCATCGTGAAACTGTATAGCACTGTGTTTTATAGTTACCAATACTCGAAAAAAATATTCGAAAATTTTCCGAGGGTATAGGGTACACAGGTTAAAGCGGCTGCCTCTAGTTTAGTCATGAACGCAACCTTTCTCCTCAGCATTCATCGACTGTGGTCTCTCAGTGAGCTAAGGTGGTAGCCACTTGTCACGCTTTTCTATAATGCCGACTGCATGTGGTTGTTAACAGCAACTTCTTCTTCTGCGTCCGACCCGCTTCGCCGCTGGGTCCGCTATTCTGTTGCCATGAAGCCACCTTTCTTGATCTAGCGCTAGATCGGGGTGGACACCAGCTGCTTTCAAGTCCATATGCAATGTATTAGACCTACGCTGCTTCGGACGCCCCTAGGCCGCTTTCCAATTACCTCGAGGTAAAGGCCTATCTTGTGGATGCTGTTTCCTTTCCACGCAGAGCGTGGCCGCAAGCGTTTTCTCTTGTCAGCTATCGGCGCGACACCGAATTTCTGCCGAATGGCGTCGTCTGCAGATTTTTTTGGTTCTTAACAACAATGATTTTGCAAATGCCCACATTTTCCCCCGCCATGAAAAGCTACAGCCGTGAGCGCTTTTCGCTTACCTTCTTTAGAAGATGAGGCAAATAGGTGTTGGTCTGCTGGCCCACCTGTCTTTTGGACCCTTCCTTCCACCAAAGAAGCCTAAATCTAAACACGAACTATTTTCGACTCAATGGCTTCCGGCGGTGTGGAGTTCTTCCCCCGCTCTTTAAACTGAATCCGCAGAATCCATGCTTCAAGAAAAGTGGTCCAGCAGCTTGGAGATATTAAGAATTCTTCGATGAAATGTCCACGGCTGACTGCAAGTATTTAGCTACCCAAGGAGTGTGAAACGTTAAATGAAACGCCCAAGCCATTTAGATTTGGTGTGCGTTTGTTTTGCGAAAGCGCGAAGAAAGGATAGTCCAGGCTTCTTTCTCCTAATAGTTAACGCTGTGTAAAAACTTCCTAATTAGATAAACTGCTACCTGATGTGGATAAAGTCATGCTGCCCTAGACGAGGACAAAGAGTCGCATTGAAACGCTCAATGACGACCAATTCTGGTGCTACGACCCATGGAAAGATGAATTTCACAGAAGGCTCGCAGCGTCATGGGACATTTGTGATTGGTCGAGCTGATCAGAAGTTGGCGAGCATTACCTCCAACCCCTAGGGTCTGTACCCGAATTGCGATCTATACCTGCTCTGGAATTACAATTCAAATTTTCTGTTCGACTCACTACCCTATTTCAAAACCTATTATGTTCCAACCTTGCTCTACCTTCCTGAAGACCAGGTGAGTAGTTTATGAAGCCATCCAGCCTCGCCCTACCACTCGGCATCATCTCCAGACGGTTCGGTGATGTTAATGCTTGTGCTAATCAGTGCCTCTGATCCTTAGGTTGTTCGCCCACTCTTCCGATGCCCCACAGCACGGTCCCCCACTTCACTCTAGCGCCAAGCAAACTGCAAGCAGCTTCACTCATCCTCAAATGATGAACTTTAGCCAATAATCCATATTTTCGATAAGTACCGGGCGTCAGACCGATATTGTTCACACGATGAAAAGCCTTTTTGTCAGAATGGAGGATCCCACCGCTTCTAATACTACCTTGAACAAAAATTTTCCTCGCGGGACCGCTACAGCAGTGGCGAATGGCCTAACCGTCATCGACAGACAAACAAGGGAACGTCACTTTCAATATACAATGCCGACTGATATTGGCCTTCTGATCGAAACCTCCCACCTACTGTGAAGCACTTCCGTCGACGATCATAATCACTTGACTCCCACCCTGATCGGTTACATCCGAGAGAAAATAGAGAATACCGATCGATATTGATTGCCTCCCCCTGCTTTGAAGGTCTCCCGTCGACGATCTTCTGAATCCCCAGGCATGATGGACGACATGTTCGGTACGTCTTCTGAATCCCCAAGCACGTAGAAGACGTTTGGGTATCCACGCTATCTTATGACTAATTTCTGCGCGGCACCGATCGATAGCTCTTAGCGCTTTATTATTTAGTGTGATAAGTAAATATTGAACTTTGGTATATTTCAATATGAAGTCTTCTAATTGTTAAAAGAACGCAAAAAAAGGAAGTGACAACTAACCTTCAAGAAAAATTCGACGTCGCCTCGCGGAGTTATGGTAACCAGCAGCGGTTTGATGTCTTCAATCTGCTGATGTAACTGTTTCATTATCCAAGGCACAGTGAACTTTCGGCCAAATGGTATCTGCAATATTGGTTATTAGTATGAGAACTGCTGAAGCGCAGAGCTCGTTCCAGTGGTCTGCCCATTTTGAACAGAAAAAACTCACTCGAATCTTGTAGACCATCTCGGTGTGCTTCGAGACTCCTCCGGCGCTTCGCAACGTTTGCTCGTCCTTTTTACCTCGACGACTTCCACCTTGACCGTGCATGACGCGACCAGCCAGCATATTGATGACACGTGTAACCGTGCCTCCCGACTTCTGCCTCGGCCTTTCCTCTAAACAACCAAACCAATTTTTGAGCCGACTCACAACCATTCTGACGTGATGAGTTAGTGCGTAGAGGATAATAAAACAGTTTCGTAGTCAGTACATAAACCCTAACTGTGATATTTCTCGCTGCTCAAAGAACTAACTAGACTACAACCAAATCTCGCGTTGTCGAATTCGATCTCGATCGCAGGAGTCATCCATATTTAGCGGTTCTTCAGCAGGTACGTTACCGATTTATCGTCTCAGTGTTTTAAGAGTAATGCAGTTGCGCTATACGGCATCAAAAATGATATCTAGCACATGTAAAAAATGATACCTATCTAGCAGATGTAATGCCGCAGTTGTTGTTGTTTTTCAGTTGATTATTCTAATGCATAAAGAAAACCGCCGAAGAGCAGCTAATCAAAGTGGCGGCCCAAACGCTTTAATGACAAGCAAGATCTGGATAACTCGACTCAGCTTACAAGGGAAGGATACTAGGTGACTACGGGACTTTGAGATGAGACGTATATCACTGGACGCGGTATCGAACGCGGATTCCTAATATGTTATGGACCATGTTCAGCATTGCCCCAGCTCAAGTAGCCTGAAAACTGCACTGCTGGCCGAGCAGTGGTGGCGCAGGGAGTAGAGGAACGGCGTGGCGAGACGGTGGTTCATAGTCGACCTGCGGTGCATGATTTTTGCACTTTCTAAAAAAGACCTGCCACGATCAGCCAAGGCTCTCTATGTCAAATGGCGAAGTTTGGACGAAATGGATTAGCATGATCCCACCACCCATACTTACAAGTGGGTGACCAGTGCCTTGAATAACCCCCTTGTGCGATTTCTTTTTCGACACACGGGATCGGTAAGGACAATACTGCCGACTTATCTTCCAAAATATGTTCTCAGAAGCTGCTGAGTTGGCGTGCCTTTTGGAGGAGTTCGATCCTTCCGATACTTCTGCGGTCATTGCCAACAGCTGTGATGTTTTGAACATTTCGTAGTGTTGTTTCACAATTGCTAGTGTAACGCATTGTTTGTCTCCTCGCCATGTTTTTAGCAACTACAGTCCCCTCTCGTTATAACGCGTTTGAAGGGACCGGAGAAAATCCGCGCTATAACGGGAGTCGTGTCCAAACCGGAGCTGACCTTTTTTACACTCTTCTAAGCTCAGATTTATCTAAAATCAAATGAAATGACTAAATATAGCTAAATCAACAAAATACGTGACCATGAAGAGAGTATGAATGCAAAGAAATCTTTAGATTATTATTGAAGTCTTGTCCTTAGAGGTACTCTCTGCCGCTATATGCATAAGTGCGATAGAAATGTGTGAGGAATAACGAGTACCAGAGGAAATTTAGACTTGATCCACAACAAAAACGTGTAAACTGGTGTTAAATGCCCTTTGCCGCCATCAAAACTCTCGTCCAAGGCGGAACATGGACCCGCGCTCTCTGCCTTGCAAGCAGGGTGTTAGCCCATTACGCTATCAGCGATGTTAAATCGCGCGCCGCATCCGCCATATCCCCGTCCGGTGACCTGTCAGCACTCACGTTATCGGGATGTTGCGTGTGATCGAACAGCGCTGTTGCTGTAATCCTGTCCGCAAAGCAGAGGCTACAGGCATAAGTTCCGCATGGTGTGAAAGTTCTGATCGCAGCAAACCATCACGTGACTGCATATGGCCTCTATAGCAGCTGCTCTAGGATAAAATCAAATGTGTAGGGTACCCTATTGTTTTGAATAATCTGAGCTTTAATCCACACCTTTTCTCGTTTCTGGTAGAGGAAACCCTCCAATTTACGGCAGATTCTAACGACTACCGGGAGTCGTCTACTCTGCTCGACATATTGCTGACTATGAACACCTACGGGCCGCGCGCGCATGAAAAACGTCTACATGCATCTAATTCGTTGTCGCACAGGTGCTGGTGGCGACTACGAACGAGGCAACAGAAGTGTAGGTCTGATTACAGACGCGGTCAGCACCTTGCTCCTCTTTATTTTCTGTACGGGATCGCAACTGACCCCGGGTCGCGTTATAACGGGAGTCATTTCAAACGTAGCGTTCCTACCAAAACTGCGCTATAACGAGAGGAGCGTTGTGTCCGACGCGTCTTAGCCCTAGTTTATACTTGCGCCGCCACGCGGCGCGGCACCACGATCGCCATAGATCTCGATCTTTCGCGCCGCCCGGTCGATATCTATCCCGACTATCGTTCCGCGCAGCGGCGTATGTATAAACTAAGGCTTAAGCGGAGTTGGTTTGTATTGGCGTAAAGGTAAGCTGGCCGGGCCAGAGAAAATCTACGTTATATCGAGAGCCGCATCTTATCCGGAGTGTTATAACGGGAGGGTACTTTATTTATGATGAATTACATCTTCGTGCCAGTATGAAGTTGTCAGTATGAAGTCGGGGTGCAATCCCTGTCGGGGGGGGGGGGGGGCAGTCCATTTCAACCTCTAAAGAAATGCAACATGCACCACAACACATGAATATGCATAAATATGCTTACATTATCCATTGCTGTCCTTTCAATACCAAAATTAGCTTCCTAAATTGCTTTCCTAGTCGGGGGGAGGGAGTAATGAAAACACAGCAAATTGAACAGAAACCTGCAACAATTACAATACTATAAAACCACGAAAACACGTTAAAGCAACGTTATTACCTTAATCAATTAGTGCATAGCGGTTTGCGATTTCTTTCCAAAGCAAATAGAGTTTTGGATCACAACCGTGCTGCAGTGTGTAGTGCCCCCCCCCCCCCCCCCCCTCCTCCACCGTGAATAGTCCCATATTAAAACTTTTTCAATGTTTCAGCGGAACACTCGGACATTTCCAAGGGAGGGGATCAGGTAAGTCAAGGCATTCATATGTTGCTATCGTTAACAATTCATGATGGACTGCCCCCCCCCCCCCCCCCCGACAAGGATTGCACCAAGTCGGGTTCTTTCTGGGTAACTTTTCTGTGCGATTTGATATAGAGAGCTTTGGTTAATCGTGGCAGATCTTTTAGAAAGCGCAAAAACTCTGCACCACAGGTAGGTTCGTCGAACCATAAACCTCCAAAAAGCTCTTAAGCTTAAACTCTTACCACGACGCTCCTCTACCCCTGCGCAACCACTGCTCCGCCAGCAGCACAGCTTTCAGGCTACTTGAGCTGGGAGCCATGATGAAAACGGTCCATAACTCTGTTCACAGATGCGCACAACAGAAAAGGAATACATATTTGGAATCAGCGTTCAAAGCCGCATCCAGTGATATGCGTCTCATCTTAAAGTCCCACAGCCAACAAGTATCCTTCCCTTGTCAGTTACTATTATTGGACCCCCGAAATTCAATCAGAATTCAGGGATGGAGCAAGAAGTTACTCTAGAACGTCATCTGAAGGCAACCGCAGCACTAAATATTGGAAAGTTAGGGAAGGGGGAGCGCATCTCGTAAGCATATACCTACGTGTCCAATACAAGGTGGATACCGTAAACACAGTACGTTACGAATACGATAGTAGATGAGAAAAACCTTGACAAAGCAGTACTTAAACACATTTCCCGGAGAATTGCTACTATTAGAGAACATCTATATCGGAGAACACTCGCCAAACCAAACACGACTCAGTACAAAAATTTGCGGATCTATCCTAGTCCGTGGGGGCCACATAGCTAAAAAGTAGGCAACAAAATGAACTGAAACTTACCAAGCGGCTCCTAGAGAACGAGCTGGAACCTAAAAGAAACCGAAAACGAGCGAAAAAACAAAAAACAAAAATAAAAAAATCGCCGCGGTTTACAACCGTCTCGGTGGACAAAGAGCGACGGAATGGAGGCATGCCGCGTGCTGTCCGCCGGCTGACATGTTATAACCAGGTTCTAACACGGTGGGGAGGGCGCATGGAGCCGCATATCGCGTGCTGACCGCCGCCTGACATGTTATAACCAGGATCTAACATAGTGAGGAGGGCACACAACTTTGTCTGCTTTCAACCGCAACAAATGTAATTTTTTCGTTTTTTTTTCTTCATGACTTTTCTTGTTTAGGTATCATGTTGTTCTGTAGGAGCCGCTCGGTAAGTCTCAAATGGATTTGTTACATATAATATCTTTTAGTTATGTGCCCCCCCCCCCGGACTAAGATAGATCCAAATTTGCTTCCTGTAAGAAGAACAGTTCTATGGAATAGCCTGAATAGAGATCTTTTCACATATAGCAATTCTCAGCCCGGCTCATCTAGCCCAGATACTAACCATAAGATGAATTTTCTAGTTACCAATGAGATACCCTTCATAACTACAAAATTCATGAATTCATTACCTTGAAATGACGGTTATCGTAATCAAAACATTAAGTGCCTCAGCGCGCACGCAGTTACTAAAATACCATCGTTTTGCCATGATGAAGCCAACTCCTCATCTTGTGTGGATCTCTTTCCACAAACCAAGTATACCTCGTCATCGTCTATGTTGTCAAATGTAATTGGCACAATGATTAAGGATATGAAAATGAACACTCAGTCGAGCTCTGTAGTAAAGAATACCTAAGATATTTAGGATCAATCTATGGTTAAATCACTTTCGCTTCCTCATTTCAGCTCGACCCGATCAGCCCTCACTGAGGTTGCCCGAAAGGTCCCGTCAATGTTCTTGTGTTTGTAGGGAAAGTTTTGAACATTTGAAGTCGTTGCAGATTTTTTGCTAATGCAGCCATACATGATTTAGGGTTGTTATCGTTGTAATTCGTCTTTGTATGGATTGCTTTTATTCTTACCGTCGTAAGAAAAGTCGAAGGAACGAAAAGTCTACATAGATCTTACTAAACTGATTGGCAACTACTGTGAAGAAGTAAAAATGGGAGCCGAGCCATACGTCCGACCGTCAGAACACAGACTGCACCAGTTTTTTTTGCCTGTAGAAGCCTGAGCTGTTTCTACTTACAAGGAAAAAGAGAATTCTCAGCCTATCTTAAAGCGTATCTAAAACGACCACTAGGACTCGAAAAAATGTGAGTTCGATGTAACTTGTTTTGTTACAAATTATTCTTGGACATCTCGTTCTCGTTCTCACTTTGATTTCATTTTTTATAGTGTCTCGGCGCAAAGTGAATCAGGAGGGGTCACCACGTACGGTGACCCTATACGATGTCTTGTGCTGCACGAAATTACAACGTTTATCCAGCTCTGGTTTGTTCTGCTACTGTGGTGAATCCATCTAGGCTACATCTGTTGTAACTGGGCATTCCCGTGCATCTTTACCAAGGCGGATAGCAACTGAATAGAAGGTAACCCTTCCTCCGAACCCCTGAACCACATAGCGCCGTTGTTTCCTGCATCGTGTAACAACGCGTGCTTGAATAGACGTAAAAAATAAAGCGAATACCGCAATCCGCAGAGCGCCCGAATCGATATAGAAACGTTTTCATCCCCTTCCTCAATCGAAAAAGCAGAACTTCTTATCGTTAAAAGATATGGACAAACAAGATCAGCCTAAAGCAAAACAACTACCTTCTTCATCGTCCACGTATGAACTGACGATATCGGCATCTAATCGTGAGAATCTGTTCTTGGACAGATTCTTCACATCACGTCGATTACCCCTTCCAACGGGCATGGAGCTGTAATGAAGAGCTTTATGAATGAAGAACGAAACCCACATGGGAACACGCAACCTTAGCCATCTGCGATAGTTCGACGAGATACGCGAGAATAGGTAATGAGAAGCCGAAAATCAATTGGCACCATCGCAGTACGCTAGCTCATCCTGTACCTCCTTCAGATAGGGTGCAATCCCAATGCGGGGGATGGGCACCTGACCCGCTGGAGCCTTTTAATACCTTTATAAAAATGTTTTCAATATTCCAGCAGTACTTTTTCAATATATTTCAATATTCAATAGTTACAAGTGACTATGGAGTGCCCCTTGGGATCGCACCAAGAGTCGTACCGCAGAAGAGTTCAGACGTTAATGGCGGTATTTTGTTCCGTCAGATGCATTTTGCAATGAAAATATGAGACGATGGACCCATCCCACTGAGACAGCTCCAAAAATGTAAGCAGTTTCGAAAAGAATGCTACATGAGACTACCGACTCCCGACTTGCTAGCATGCTAAGCTAGTATAGCGGATCCATTTCAGAAATAGTACCATACAGCCGATGGTTTGCTGAACAGTCCAGATCTTATTAAAGATGACAAAGCCCTAGAAGATGCTCATCGATCCTCGGCTCGTCAGCCAACACAGGTACAGTACCTCGTGCACCTGCGTATCCCACTTCAAAGTGACACTGGAGCACGAAATATTACCTGCACGCACCCTGTGGTGCTAAAATGGGAAGGACCTTTGGTTTGTAGCACACGAAGCTGACACTGGGTTTTTTTATTTATCACCTCGTTGTAACACCGGATGTAGTACTGGACAAAAACTGGTTCAGATCCCGCGAGTAGATAACGTAGTGATCAACATCGTCTAGAGGTGAAGAGGCGCATAACTCTGAGAGAAGTCGCCACCGCCTTTCCTTCCCTTCCGTTTTGCTTACACCTAGGATATGAAAGGATGTAAGCGAATAGAAGCTGCATGAGACGCACATTTATCCCCGCCAAACCGGGCGGCGGTACAGGATGTACGACGGCATGCGGAGGGGCGGCGCTAATTGCTCGAGGGGCGCCCATCGCGGACGAGTTAACGCGCTCCGATGTAGGCCAGGGGTTACCAGCCATCAGCTGATATCACCAATGGGATCCACAGGAAGCGACTCTGTGTATTCTTTCTGATTTTCCCATTTTCATCGTTCGCTTTGTAGTCACTTGCTACTTCATGGAGGTTTCCTTGTGCTCCTGGCTACAAGGACCCTTCTTGATAAGCAAGATGATACAATGCCTTCGAATGGGTACTCAGTTAAGAGGTGAGTGATTAAACTGAAGCTAGATTAAACTAAATAAAACTTAAACTTGCATGTAAGCTGGCCGACTAGTTCTTGTTGGCGTTTGGAATTTATCCTCTTAGTTGTTTTAACTTTATCAAGTTTTGATATTTTTCATGAATTTACCACCTTAATTATCTTTCACCCTTCAGGTTTTAAGTGGAACTGTGATAGTTTTCCAACTAGCAGTGCCAGGTGCACGTCTAGAGTGCGGATCCATAGTGTCTTCCTAACGATTAGCTCGGAGCCCTTCCCTGATTGCGGCAGCCCAGATATCCTTCTTCATTTATAATTTAGATGTGAATGCGTTCAAGGTTCCTATTTGAAAAGTTTTGAACAAGCTCTTCGCGTTTTATTGCTTCGATAAAGTGGACCTTGCCTTAGACTTGCACCCTGTGCCATATTGATCCCTCACTTCCACGTTGGTGCCCTGTATTGGAGTAATTGCCGGCTTGTTCTCTGCGTTCGCCGGACGTCGTGACCCTTTGCGCTCCTCGCGCCTTTTACGGTCCTTCGCACCTAAATTGGCTGCCCTAATGAGACGCTTTAGGTGTCTTTTGCCTGCCTAAGAGGCGCCAAATGCTTGGGATTAAGTTTACAAAGCTTCTCAACTTATCAATCCCGGTACACGTTGGACGACGTTTCTGACATGCATTCTGAATCCAAACACACACTGTACGATGTCGATGACACGTTTTCTGAACGCCGACGCAAATTGGATGATGTCTATGACACGTATTCTGAATCCCCACGCAAATAGGATGACGTCCTGACAGATTTTCTGAATCCAAACACAAACTAGATGATGTCAGTGACACGTCTTCTGAATCCCGACGCAAAATGGATGACGCTTGTGGCACGTCTTCTGAATCTGGACAAAAGACGTGACTCCCGATATAATTTAAAACCTTCTACTGCCTCGTTCTTAGACACGAGCAACACCCTTGCGGCAACGTATTAGATGCATATTGACGTTTTCGCGCGTGTGCGGCGTACATGTGTTCATTGTCGACAATGTGTCGAGCAAGGTGTAAGGGATCCTAAGCCACTTAGAAGCTGCCGTAGGTTGGAGGAATCGGTTTAAACTCACATTACTCACAACAATTGTTCACAGATTTGTCTTAAAGTCACGCGCCTGCTATATGGTCTACCCACATGCTGCTATAGCGTACTCTGTTGCGATGAAAACTCATGAGTCAGGCGAAATTCGAAGCCGCACCTTCTGCTGCTTAGCAGAATGCTATTGTTGTGTCGTCGCACGCAACATCACAGGTGAATGTTAGTTGGATACTTAGCGGGCTTGTGCCATCGAATCTGCACATGCTTATAGAACAATAATAAAACACGATTTCTGTGCTCAGGAAAACTCACAGAACTAGGCACGAGAAGGAACTCCGGGGTTTGGCAGACCTATCTTACCCGTTTTAAGATGCCTGCCCCTGCAGTGCGGGCACCAGTCCACTAACTACCGGTCACAACATCGCGAAATTTGTGTGCGATCAAACAGCAGTGGTGGTGTAAAGAGATAGCAACCTTGTGCCCTCATGACTCTTCTCTCGGCCATCAATTGAGGTAGGTGAGGCAGAGAAGAACTTAAGTGGTCCCGCAACGATCGCCGGAGTACTGTGGGAAAACTGGATCTTTGGCGGAAACTCGTCGCTACCCTTGGCTATTTAGTCGTGAGAAGTCAAGGATTTTGCTAGTCAAATCATTTCAAGTTCATCACTTTCATACCCTGGTTGCTGAAAGAGAAGGGGCATAGGACAACCCAACTGACCTTGTGACAACAGCGGAAAGCCTGGTTAACCATCCTCGAACAGGGATAAATGTGCGTCTCATGCAGCTTCTATTCGCTTACATCCTTTCATATCCTAGGTGTAAGCATTTCGGCTGTTTCCGTATGTCGTTTGTTGCTTTTTACCCTCGTTTGTCTTGTTTCCCATTAGTTTAAGAAACCGTTATAACCCATTGTAAACCTTGCAAGAGTATTCTATCAAACTTCTCTTGTAGTTTCAGGACACTGAAAATTGTGGTTCTAATAAAACGTCAACGGAATGAAGCTTAGGTTGACAGCTACGATTACTGTTCAACGGTTAATTCCAACAACAGGCGAACCTCTATTAATTGTAAAGAATAAAACACTGGATTTCTCTCGACTGGTCACTGAAAGTTATTACGTGCGATAAGTGCACTTGGAAGAGGTACTTCACCGCATAGCAGTTGAATACCTCGCACACTCCTAAAAGAGTGTGATTCATATGAATGTTTACCCTTTCCACTACAGACGACTGGTTTCCAACACATACTATGGTGGAAACCCATATACCGAAAAGAAGAATGCATATACTTCTCATTTCAGAACCCGCTATGATCAAGTCGATAGCTTATGCTAAACGGCATGAAAATCGGCGATAGTGAGCTTGCTATTCGATAGGTTTTGTCGCGAATCTGTCGTAAGGGATGTTTAAGGCCGGATAAATAATCTCTTCAGCTGTTCAGCCCTTTACCATACCTTATGCACTCCTACCTTGTGGATTATGAGGAAACAAGTGCTCCGACACGCCTGTCGGCGTGTCTCGCACTTGCGCGCTTCGCGCGACCTTAGGGAGTCACTAAGCCAAGATCACTCACTTCAAGCAGCTGCTCTACTTGTGCAGCCTTCCCGGCACCCTAGCGGTAAAGAGGAGGTATTCGAAAACCGTAGCAATTTCGAACCTTGCTCTACCTTTCTTAAGATCAGGTTAGTAGTTCTTCGATATGAAGCCGTCCAGCTCTCCCACCCTTCATCCTCAACATCACTTCAACGTCGGCACTATCTTCAGACAAAAAGTATGCCATGCCCGCGATGAGCGCGGGAAGCCATCGCGCATACCGGCCGCCACCGTTGCGGTGGCCGCGAGGAAGTATCCTTTGACTATTCCGCCGCACGCGGTGGAATGGCCATGGACTGAGCGCCGCGACGGTATCGTGGCGATGGAAGTATGCCTCCGGCCTAACAACGGGTCGTCGTTAGACGAATGTTAAAAAAGTGTACGGCCGAGTTTTTCGCGCAAAATCTGTCGTTCTCCAATCCTTAAGCGAAATGGCGAATAGCGTCAATATCAAATGCTGATATTAAATGACGGCAACGACAGAGTTCTAAAGCAAAACGCATTAATCCGAGGTGCTAAGCGGGCTGGTGCCCGCTGCACACCTGCAAGGTATCTTAAAACGGGTTTAGTTAGATCATCAAGACCCCGAGTTCCTTCCCTTGCCTGGTTATGTTACGGTTACGCTGGCACGGAGGAGAGCACAGAAGCCGTGTTTATGTGAGGGATCCACGACCATGGCGCGGACACCAGCCCGCTAAGTACCGACATGTAGGAAGGATATGCAAGGGATTAATCCTCTGCCATCAAGCATATTGATCGGGCTGAGTTTGGAGGTCCTACGACGATCGTCTGCAAACACTCGGTCATTTCTACGGAAAACTATCGCTAGTTGAATAGGTTTAGTAGCGAGTATTGAGTAGTCGTTGTGGCTCCACACTCCCACAAGAGAGCCTAGATTGCCGAAATGAATCCAGCTTAAAAACTTCTCGAAATCTGTTCATACTCGAGCTCGTTCGCTGTACCTTCTCGTCGCTGTCATCGCTTGTGCATACTCGCGGGCGAGTATAGCGACAGCGCTAGCTTTGGAGCGCGTAATTCTCCGCCGCTGATGGTCGGAAGAGCGCGATATTTGCACACGTGTTCGTTTAATTCAATCTGTTAGCCAGTCAGTAGTGAGTTTTAACTTGATAGACAGGGAGTGGTAGTGCTCGCCTAGATGACGAGCATGTGTTTTTCCAAGATCCCTTCAGATTTTCATGCTTATTAGAAAAAAGATCGCAGGATTCAGTTCAAACCACTACTATCCTTATCTATCGCAAAGACACAGGGTGACTGCTTCTATCGAAGCTTAGAAAAGGAGTATGAAGAGCAGGAAGGTTTCCTTATCACAGCGCCTAAATTGGACCGCATCCTACTTCTGCGCGAGAGGTAAATTACCATCACTCCGGACTGATTTCTGCTTCAGAATTTAACTTCTGTCTTCCACAATCGAGCTGCCACATTTTTGGTGAAGTGCTGCATACACTGTCCACAACACTTGACGTCTGAAGTGGTGACTGCGTTCCGTAGCCTGAACCGTTTCTCAGCGCAGCGGGAAACTAGGTTACTGGAAACTCAGTGATGGAGAAGAGCAGGCACTTGTGCAAGTAACTTCGTCGGCAGTTAATAAGATGCCTGTACAATCAGTATCAACAATTTGCTCCTTTATTTCCCACAGTTGCTACTGTGATCGCTCATGGTTTGAACTGAATCCCTCTGCTGTTGATAAAATCATCGCTCAGCGCATATCTCTTCTAAAGGTTGATATCATATCACCCTTGTTCTCAAACGTCAAGCCGACTTTTACACTACTAATGCAGTGAGGGCAGTCGTCTTATGGCAGTTAGGTAGGACAGACAAGAACTCTTGTGGTCCCGAAACGACTGCCGAAGTACTGTAGGAAAACTCGTCCAATTCTTGGCGGAGAACTCGTTACTACCCTTGGCTATTAGTCGCGTATTGAGTCCGGAGCGATGTAAGATCAGGCTTGCCTGGATGGGTCCCGAATTTTGAATCAAACTGGGATATACATAATACATGCGATAGCCGCCGCCTCCTCCCAGTTCGCTACACGCGGCTTTTATTCCAGGGATGTCTTTTCTCGTCGTCCCTTTGGAAATTCGAATTATACGTCTGACCTCCAAATATCACTGTTACGTGATGTACCCTTCCCTCATTATACAAATATAGGTGTTCACGCTCTGATTCCTGTCTTGTCCCCTGACGGTTTCTCGAGTATTTGTTCATGTTTAACGCGTACGAGCAAGAATCCAGCGGAACTAAATGGCATTAACAGGAAATCTTCGCAAAAAATGACCATATAGTTCTGTATTAGTCGCCAATTGCTCTATGCAAGGAACTTGTGAAACACATAAATCTTAAAATAACTCGCCATAAAGGCAAGTTTCGAGAATCTACAACGTGCTTGATCACAGTGCCCAAACTGGACCACTTCGGAGGTCGAAATGTATCACGATGCAATGCTATCAGTAGCGACGAGATTGTCTCAGTTTTCTTTTACTTCAGCGAAATTGAAATCGTGCGTTTAGATCCAGAGGAGGTGCTACAGACTCTATGCTTACTAGGACATCACGTTTTCAAACCGTTACTATAACATCTTTCGTTGCGGGATCACCACGCATCCGGGTCGGTGATGGCATCATGCCAACTCCGCAGTAATCAGTAATGGAGCCACTGAACTATTGAATGTGGGAGCTTCATACTGTGTGAGGCGACTCTCAATGTAAATTTGGAGAAGGGTCAGGCTGTGAAGATGCTCATGTTCTGCCACAACGCACCATGTGCTTGATGGCATGTTAGGTTACGTAGGTTTTCATAACACTCCACTGTTGGGATGCGTCGAAGTTATGTAACACACAATGAGGGAACAATATGATCAGAAGAATAGGCCTGCATCGAGGTAATGATCTCATCCTCTTCAGAACTGGAGTGTGTTTTCACTAGCTAATTGAGTATTGTAAAGGCTAGATGGTCAAGCATATGTCCAGTACACATAGTTAGATTAGGTATTATACTCCTGAAAGACACTTCGCACTTGCTAATCGCAAGTTGCTAAAACTGTCAGCGCATAGCGCAATTTACGGTATAGTAGTTCTTCAACTGTAAAGAAATGTGGGTACTAAGCGGACTGGACACCGCTGCACACCGGCAGGGTATCTAAAAGGGGGTAAGTTAGAGCAACCACACCACGAAATTACTTCCCTTGTCTAGTTCTGTGCTCTCCTCTGCAGACGCGGAGGAGAGCACAGAAACCGTGTTTATGTTAGTGTTCCACGACCACGTGCAATCTCGAGGCCGGCACCGGTTCACTTAGTACCGAAATGTGTTTCTCCCAGAAAAACGATGCCCACTAGGTCAAGCAATACATTGCATTATGATGCATTTTGACCTCGGCGGTCAAAATGCATCATAATGCAATGTATCAGTTGCGAGAGGATGCTCTCAGCTCTTCTTTCACTTCAGTGATGTCACTATCTATAATACTAGAAGCATCTCTATCACTCGACTAGATGCTGAATACATCGAGAAGTGCATCCCTCACTCCAGGCCAATTTTTACTTGAAAATTGAACTACCAGCCTTATACAATCAGGATGAACTCCGACATTTTTGCTGAAGTATTGGGGCAGGACGCCGACGAGGCGCAATATTTCATCTCCCTGCAGTCGGTGAATTGGTTGTAGATTTGCCTGGAAAGGACAAAACGCTCACTTAACCATCGAGTGGGTACCGCAGGTAATTGTATGGCTAGATACGCATTGAAGTCGCCTCCACGACACACCGTAGAAGTAGAATGCGTGGAGCATCCGGAAAAGGATTGAGTAACGCCGTCCTTTATCCCTTTAACAGGGTTGAGCATATAAGGGATAGCATATATGATAACCTACCATATTCTAGGAATATTTGTGCGGTTTAGAAAATCGCCAACTGGCCAACTGCTGAAGTTCATACAAATAGCCAAAATTTAACTGGAAAGGCTCCGTTCCGTACCAGATGCTGCTATTATATTTGAATTTATTCATTCACTTGCGAATTGAATAGGGTGACCAGTTATTCGACCTCCATGGCAGCTGAGGCCTACGGCGTTACTCCCAGACTACATGGGAGCTGCGATGTAAGTGCGACGTACACGCAAGTAGGTTAATTGGACGCTATTGAGCTGCTAGGGATGCGCAAGGAATGATAGCCTCCTTATAGGGGTCTTCGACATCAGGAAAATAGAAACTTCAGGAAAATGCTTTTTTCGCATTAATCCATGGCAGAAAGGCACTGATAGCTTTCTAACTCAACAAACCAAGATATAGATCAAGGGGAAGGTCCCGGTTAACTTGAATTAATTCCCGTCGAAGCGTTTCCGTGCCAGGCAAAACATCAAATTTAAAAACTCCAGTATAATCTAATCAGGAGACATCCAGTGGCAGCTCTTCGGTAGTCCTAGTGTAGCTCTTGGTTAGCCCTATAATAGGGAGACTGTTGTCAACATTCGACTGTAAATCAATGTACTCCACAAAGAAGTGACTTTTCAATCCAAATTAAAGTTGAATTGGCGCATTTTTGTGGACAAGGGGTTGGACTAAATTGTCCGGTGAGTGGAACTTCAAAAGAGTTTAGTACGTTGTGACTGGTATCGCAGTGACCACCATCTTCGGATAAAATCTGTCGTTGAAGCACTGAAAAGTTACGAAGTTTGTACGTTCGTGGAGCATTTCATGCTGCTGCTAATGGTAAAAATTCCCGACTACTGCTAATAATCCAGTTGTGGAATGTGTGGTTTTCGTGGCTCTTAGATGCTCTCGCTTCCTTCGATCTTGGTTACTGTTTCATCCCCCTTTAAAGCAAATCCTACGCTATCAAAAAATGTACCACACATGCCTCCATCTTTTTGAATCCTTCGAAATCTGACCCGAAATAGCCGTTGTACACTCTCAAAACGAGGCGGCTCGTACGAGTGGGCGGAGCGTACGGCGCCTCCGTGGCTGACTATGGGGGGCGTGCCGAAATTTCGTACATCCTGACCGCCTCCCGTAAAACCGAGTAATCGAAACGACTTGTCAGGCGAGCGGTCGGCGCTGCGTGACTGTGATTAGAGCGCGGCAAGTGTGTTTTTAGTAGGATCCTACAGCTTGCTACTCGAACTACCTATTCTCTCTTTCCGAAGTAATCAGTGCAGAGTTCGTGACAATGGCACCAGTTATATAAGACTGTAAGCGTAAAAATAGATCCTATTATTTATTCATACTGAACGGGCGTGTGCCCGCATTGCCTCTGCAGGATTCTTAACAGTCGTAAACTGGATTAGCCAAGTGGATCTATGGCAACTAAAACCAAATCGGAATAGATTTTGAGAGCGAAACTTGGATGTGAGAATGGTTTTCTTGGAGCGCGTGAACTCTTAACACTAGGGCACGCATATCTCCAGTTGATGACTCTGAGCGCACTAAAACTGCTTTGCCGTGAAAGGAAAAATGCGCGTAAAACACCAGGAGGTGCAATCCCTGTCAGGGGGGGCCAGTCCATTATGAGTTGCTAACGATAGCTACGCATCTGTACATACAACATGCAATACAACACATGAATGCCTTAACTTACCTGATTCCCTTACTAGGAAATGTCAGAGCGTTCCGCTGAAACATTGAAAAAGTTTTAATATGGGGCTATGCACGGTGCAGGAAGGGGGGGGCACTATGCACGGCAGCACGGCTGTGATCCAAAACTCTATTTGCTTTGGAAAGAAATCGTAAACCGCTATGTACTAATCGATTAAGGTAATAACATTGGTTTAACGTGTTTTAGTGGCTTTTTAGTATTGTAATTGTTACAGGTTTCTGTTGAATTTGCCGTGTTTTCATTACTTCGTCCCACCGACTAGGAAAGCAATCTAGAAAGCTGATTTTGGTATTGGAATGACAGCAATTGATAATGTAAGCATATATATATACATATACATATATATATATATATATATATATTCATATGTTGTGGTGCATGTTGCATTTCTTTAGAAGTTGAAATGGACTGGCCCCCTCTGACAGGGATTGCACCCACCAGGAAATTGGGCTGTTCGATGTGCTGCACAAGTGGGCTTCGACGCAGCCCACGTGTGCAGCACATCGAACAAGTGCGCTCGAGCTCCAACTGCACACTTCTATGCCATGCATCTATTCCGATCTGGTTCTAGTGGTCTTAGCAATTCCCGGGTTAGCCACATGCCCGAGCTCCTTCCCTCAGCGTACAGAACTCGTCTTCTGTGATGGACAGAGGGCCGTATGCAGCCTCACCTGCGCTTCAAATAGGCTGAGTGTAGTTAGGATTGTTTGTGCGTTTAAAGTCGACGAAGTCGCCGACAGTACGTATGCATGGTGCGATCCTGTTAGGAATAAGGGGAATTAGAATAGGTCATGCGTGGCAGCAATATCTTGCAATGGCCTGATTTTTCTCTTCATCGAACGGTGGTTCCTCGCTTCTGTATCTATGTGCATTGAGCTGATGAGACTTCAGGGGGCTCACACGATGAGGCGAAATCCTATGTAGAGAGCATCAGGTGTTTTGCCTCACCATCTCGTAATACCGTAAGGAGCCGAATAACTGACTCATCGTGTGATGGCTTTAGGGCACTTTCAAGGAGAATGGGTGATGGGTGTAAGCGAGGGACTCCTTGAATTCGGTTTGGCTTTTCCAAGCATTGCTTGCACCGATGACGTGTTTGGAGTGTACTCAATTCGCTAGCAACTGCTGTGATCTTTGATATTAACAACCTTCTGTCTTCTGCTTCCCCTTCTGCTACGCTTATTTATGAAAGCCTGCCAAATAACTGTTGCCTCTACTAATTGGAACAAGAAGCATCTGACGTCTTAAGATTTTCATTCCTGTCCAGTCCAGATATCAAAAACACACAGTTTTCTTAATTGCGTCTTCAACATGAAGACAAAGTTTTGCGTGTCATCTCTCCTGCGGTTTCTACATAAAAATGAAATTTTTATCCTATTCACAGTATATTTCCATAAAGCAATTAATGTAAGAAAGGTTACGTGCAAGTTACTGCGCAATGTACATGGTTAAATTCATAGACTTCCAAGATTACGAAGTAAATACGTGTGCAATACTACAGTGCAGAGACATATTGTTACAGGACAAGGTGAAACCGGTGTGAGTATCCCACGGCGAAACAGTGACAGAGATCAACAACAGAGAATCGACACGACAAGACAAGGCAACGGAGACGGCGTATAATGAAATAAGTGAGGGCGCAATTATTGCGCAGCACGAGCGCTGCGACTCCTCGTAGCTGGGCCTGCGGCTGCGTTCGTTCTTCCAGCGGCACCTCTGCATCGTCTCAGCTCGATCTCCATGTCAGCCACCTGCTTCTTGAGGTTGTAGTTTTCCTCCCTAATCTTTTCCAGGTAGCTAAGCTAAAAGAAAACCAATAAGAGGATAGGAAAAAACACAAGCCGAAGCGGTACATGTCGCAAAGGCACACTGCATTGGGAAGTGGGAACGCGCCGCTACTTTGCTCGGTTATGTTTGGCTGGCGCGTTCCCACCTGCCAATGCTGGGTTTTTGCGACATGTATCGGTACACACTAAAACGTAATACATGAAGAATAAGTTATAAAGACGGGTGTTAAATAGCTCCTGTCAGGTGGGCCATGCGTTATGGGTTCGTACGTTAGGTGTCTTCCTGAGTTACTGTAGCATGCCGCCGTCACCCGCCTCCGCCCCCGATTACGGTAGCATGGCGGGTTGATGAGCCTTAGACGAGGTATAACGAATGAACAAAGCAGATATGCGCCGCGGAGCAGACTTTCTGTCGTGAGGTGGTGATTGAGAACTTCAGTCGTTTTTTGCCATGCTTTCTTTTTGATCTTCTAGCTTCCGTATTTTAAAGTTTCTTTTGCTTTGAGACGCTGAGTGGCTCCTGGTTTGCCTTATGATACACCTTCACGAAGGTAATGAAGATCAAGTTAGCCACATCCACAAAGTAGTAAACTAACAAACTACAAAACAAGTAAAAGAACGCGAATAGGAAAAGCTGAAAAGGAAATATGGCCTGAGCGAAACCTTTGAAGCTCTAGACTAAGGAAGTGTAGAACAGGAAGAAACTTGATGTTTTGTCCGTTTTCCCGTGTTGTCCTTGTCACAAATATCATCGTACGACGTCTGCTCCACGGCAGTAGTACGCGGTCTACTGAACTTGTCTCACCTCGTCGTGAAATCTCCTCAGAGGATGGCGCCGCACCCGTTCAGCCTACGGTAATGGAACGCTTCGCTCTGCCTTCTACAGTAGTGGGAGACACCTAACGTAACGCATCCATGCCTTATACTTCTACAGACTATCGTGTAGGCAATTTGAATAACACATACAACGGCAATATGATAGGCAAATCACAATCAGTGTTCTGCGCTTTTTGGCACGGGATCGGATAGTAAAGAATCGTTCATTTGATCGTAACGGTTTCTTCAGCATTCCATCAACATGGTCGAATAATGAAATTCGCACTTTCAAAAAGAACATTGGTTGTTATCGCTTCAACCTAGGCATGAAATGAAAGATATGGGCAGCAGCATGGAAGAAACATGATCTTGACAGAAGTCTGTGCAACAGGCATCGAAAACACCCGCTTAATCCCGACGATCCCCTTTCACAGATACGGTCACCGACTGCCCGTGACGTTACAGAAAGCAGCTACCATATATGCGACAACGTGCAAAACATACTTCAAAAGCGAAAAGCTGCACGCTGAATAGGGACACCCAGAATGAACGAGGCAGGCTTGTTCAGTGGGGTTTCTTGGAGACACTTGGTTCCTATGACTTCTGTGATTCCTCGTTCAGCCGTCGCTAGTAGAGGAGAGCGCACATCGGCAGCAACGTGGAAGTTCCATGTCTTCAACAAGAAATTTTGTTCCATGGTGCAGCAATAACCAACCCGCCCCTAGCTGAAAAGCAGCTACTTACGGCAAATTTGTGTTAGTTACGCTCGGAAATGATATTTTGTTCTGCACAACCTTAAAGCAGCGGCAATATTAGAACAGGATCAGCCCTATCGTACTGTCACCAGCGACGATGACCTCTACCCCCTTCATCCGCCTCTCGACAATAAAATTGGAGCATACTCGAATGATCCATTTACCTTGTTGTCATCGTCTAGCAAAAGAACTATTATCATTCCGTTCTTACGGTAAGGATGGTGCACATCGTTACACCACATAGGCCGGACTCATCAACAACTAAACCCGCGGGTATGTGGAATGGGTAGAGGTGAGTGCCTCATCGTGGGTATTCTACCCTTTATACCTTCGGTTTTAATCGCAGATAAGAAAGAGTGTGAAGTCTAGCCCCGGTTATGTCGCCACTCCTTCTAAAACGCTGGTTTTCTTTGGTCTTTTTAAAAGCATTAGTTCTATTCTAGCATTACTGTAGTTCTATTTTTATGGTGGAGGGCTTTGCTAGAAAACAATGCACACAGAGTGGCGTTCCTGGAAAATAAAAGGCTCTGTGCCTTAGAGGCTGATTTAGTGTGTTGTATTTGAGTAAAATTTAATTTTAATTTCATCGCTGTTGTCAAAGAAATAGATTCACGTGCACTCTTCTCTTATTAGGAGATTATTTGAGTTGCTCTGTTTGGAAGCAGATTTCTCCTTTACCATTTGACTTATGCACTGATTTATCAAAAATTTGATGCAGTGCCTAAATAACAGTGAAATATGCGACCATGAAAGCAGTGCGAGGACATAGAATAACATCAGATTATTAGTGCTGTCCCTGTCTTCAGAGATACTATGTGTGATAAGCAGAAGTATGATAGATATATGAGGGGTATAACGAATACCAGTGATAAACTGAGCAGAAAACAGAACTTGATGTTAAATAATGTTTTGTTGCAAAAGTCTGCGCAGAGGACTCGAATCCGAACCTTCTGCTTGCCTGGTAGGGCGTTAATACATTACGCCACCAGCGCTGTTTGATCGCACAAAACATCCGCAATATCCTCGTTGCAATGGTTTCCCCTTGATACTCACCCTAATATTGGGATGTTGCATGCAATTAAACAGTGCTGTTGGTGTAATGGGCTAGTATCCTGTCAGGAATGGAGAAGGTGCGGCGGGTTCGAGTGCCACTTGCGGCAAGACTTTGGATCACAACCAAAATTCTGTAGAGGCATATAGGCTCTATACTAGCCGCTCTAGGCTTAACACAATTCTGTAAAAGATTGATTCCAGTAACATGAGATTGAGCCAACACTTTCGTTACTCCTGATAGAGAAAATCTTCCAACTTATAGCTGCCTCTAATTACTACCGGATGTCTTACACTGCTCTCGACTCTATCAGGAATGCTGTCTACGAATGCTTTTGTGGGTCACCCACACCCGAAAACGTCGATATACATCTAATGCATTGCCCTGGTGTCTACAATAGAAGGGTAGGTCTGATCACTAATGCAGTCAGCATCTCACTTGCATTCGATTTCTTTGTGGGCCGAAACAGAGTCCTGGAGCGTTATTACGGGAGTCAGTTTGAACATAAAGTTTCGCTCCGAAACGCGATATAGCCGTAGCGTTATATCCTACGCGTCTTAACCGCAGTTGGTTTGTATTGGTGTAAAGGTAAGTTGGCCGGTTCCCGAAAAAACCTATATGTAGCTAAAACACTTGGCCAGCAAAGCATTGCCTACTCGTTGCGCCACCAATTCAATGAACCTCAACATCCATTTGTTGAGTAAGTCCGCAGTAAGGACTGCTTAGTTCCTATGTAGTTTTCCAGAAATCACCAACTGCACCGTTAACTCTAGCTATGCTAGTCTCGCTCTGACTCGCTCGACTCGACTCGCTGACTCGATGACTCGCTTAGGCCTACCCGAACTTTGTCTCCATTCATTAATGTTACTGAAATACAGTTGTTTTAAGGTGAGAGAAAACGAAGAGCGTCACATCTGCCGTTCAGTACCTATCACGAAGAAATTCGTGATAGGTACTGAACGGCAGATGTGCCGGTCTAGGTTAGCATGATGCTCTTTTTTGCCTATTCATGAGAGCGTCCAGTAAGTCTCATTATAACGCTCTACATGTTCCGCCCAGAAAGTTTTGGTCACATATACCGACCGATAGTGTCTGTGGCCGAAGGCCTGAACCACGGGTTGTACCTCTAACACATACGCGGACGGTGTCACCATCCCTGGCGACCTTTCGCCGCTTTGAAGCCCTCTAAAAATGATCTTCGAGAAATCTACCGTATCTCTTACCAAGTAATAGCGGACCTCAAATGAGAGCCCTATCCGCTGTGCATGATGTGAAAGCACCATAACTAAGCACGCATAATTCATTAAGATCGCGTAAAACTCTGCAGAACAACTTTGTCGAAGTGGGTATTGCAGACCCGTATCAGCCTACTAGTACTAGTTCTATAGTTTTTAGACACTTAATTGCACCATAAAGAGAAACTATCAGCACGTGAGACAAGCGGTATAGTTGAACCGAACCAAGAACCTTGAATCGAAGTTCGCGCGACATTCAGCACCTTAACTGACTGCCCTACTGCGAGCTCATCGGTCCTACTTCGAAGGGAGTATTTTACACAGTAGTCTCGCTGGGAACGTAAACTCTTCCTCCCACCTCCTCACGAATGACCCAATAAGACCGCATTAAATAACGGTATATCAACGTAATAAAATAATGTAGAGCCCACCTTCTGCCTATGGTTATGGTGTCCAACGAGGTCCGCAATCGCACGGTCATCTTCTTCTTTGGCAGAACGTAAAACTTCTAGTTCCTGCAAAGCAAATGATGCTTCGTTGCAAATCAACGAAAGCTCATTGAAGATCAGTCTCACCCTTTTAGTTGCCTCTAGTTCTGTTTGACATTGCTCAGCCAAGCGTAATGACGCTTGGAGACGATTACATTTGTCTAGCAGTCTGCAATTCACACAGCTAATCGCTGTTGAGGCATCCTACCGAACAGGAGCTGCAAACTAACGTTTCCTTCTCCGCCTCCAGTCTCATAATCTGCTCCTGCCTATCCGTCATGTCAGTGGTGAGCCGCCTCTCCTTATTCGAAAACGAGCTGAACTCCAAGAACGTTAGACACTACACGCGACTGTAAAAGGTACTGTAGTGACCCACTCTCTGAGCTCGGCGAGTTTTTGGTCGAACGTTTGCTGAGTAGTTTCTTGGAAGGCGATGAATTGCTGCTTAAACAGAGAAAGAGTTTAAGAGAGCTCCATAGGTCTTAGCAGTAAGAAAATGCCCAATTTGCTTGAAAGCTTTTAATGTAGCCTTTGTCACATAGCTGAGATATGAGCAGAGACGCTTCTGAGAAAATACTCAGCATCACCGCCCCTCTCTGTGAGCAAACACGTTCTCATTATAATTGAGATATTGAAGTGTGACTCTCTTAGGAACCGCATGCTCCTCGCAAAGTTTTGTCGTTACTGATCCGCTATCACCGAGCCATGAGATAATCTCAGCCCGACGAGTGAATAACGTGTAGCTTCCTCAACATTTGATAGAATTCAGAAGCTTCGGTGGTGTAATGGCAACACAGGTCTTTAAAAGGACAATATATCGCAAGAACTCCCTGTATTACTCTCACGAGTTTCAGTACGGTGGATAACGTTCAAGCGTGTTGGATGACACAAAATATTTCAGTCAGTAACTCTGTAGAGATGCAGATGGCAGCCGAAAAAGCAAAGACAGACAGCAAATGGGCAGTCCTTGAGCTCGATCTCAAGTGTTAATTTCTACAGGATTTTCCAATTCCACGAGCTCACTGGAAGCTCCGTTTCGATAATCGCTCCAACCTTGCATGTAGAGTACCGCTTTCCCCCACCGCTAATCCTACTGGAAAAGCCAGGGATTGGTCTTTAAATTTCCTTCGAGGCGGGGTTGTGATAGCGATAGTGGACGAAGAGGGATAGTGGGTAGCGTACAGAGCGGTGACTGTTTCGATCAATATTAAAACGGTTCTGGAATTCATCACTGGAGAAGAACCAAAACAAAAGCTTTCGATCGAATAGCTCATACTCTAATACGGAAGGATGAAAAGGGCTAGAACATCAAAAATTCACACAATTTTGCAGCAAGCCCCATTTGCCTTACCCTCTAAAGCATTTCATCGTTTCATAAATTCTTGAGAACCGACTCGATAGTGGCCAAATAAAAAATGATATCAACACGCTCTCTCAACGTCAAACCTCCACAACACTAAAGGCGAGGCGCTGGGCGAGGTCGCGCTGTTTGCTATGGGCACGAGTACGGTGGTCGTGTAAAAAGCGATAGTGCCAATCTATTCTCTTCTTCAGGTATATCGCTTAGAAGGCGCACTGGTGGGTTAACAAGGGAAGGGCCTGGAACGTATCTCTGAACGAGGAAAACTAGTCATATAGGAAGAATCTCCATCCTTCAGCTGGTATAAAAGTGTGTTTATTTTTTGTCAAATCGCTAACACGTTGACGACTTCGCGCATTTTGGAATGTTACCGCGTTTGGAACAATGGATTTTTAAGCTGGCTAGCGCGTATGCATCACTTATGCTGTATATTGTCCCACAGGGTCGCTTTTTTTTGCCACGCCAACAGTGTGGATTGGATATTGCAATAATACGATGAGCCTAACAACAGCTTTGAAAGGCCCTTGGAAATATGTGGAACTTGTGTTATTTGTAAGAATATGGTTCACTGCCATTTTTAGACCTTACGTTCTGGCAGGTGCCCGCATCGCACTGGCAAAGTATCATAAAACGGGGTAAGTTACTTTACTTTACTTACTTTATTCTGGACGTAGCCCGAAGACTACGTATAAAACAACAAACAAAAACCAACGCAAACATTAGCATAATTGAACCAGAGAACAGTATGATAAAACAGCATAATTACTTACTGAATAAACAGAATAAAAGTGAATCAAAAGAAAAGAAAATCAGGACCCTTCTGCCACAGCCTTACTTGCCTTAGCTTTAAAAGAGCCTGAGTCAGGTGTAGGCAGTCCTCTTTGAACGCCTTATTTAAAAGCATAGCAACCATATTAGAAAAGAATTGTGCACTGACCTGTTTTCTACAAGACGGAACCTTGACTTTCTTCCTACCACCTCTAGTAGAGGAATCAACAACTGTGAAAAAACTGGAGGAGTTAACAGAAGCTCTACCAGTAAGAATTTTGAATGCCAAAACGAGATCATTTCGTTTTCTTCTCGGGTGCAAACTGTGTAAGCCATACACCGACGTCTTATAACTCCGTTTGGAATGAACTCATAGCTCAGTCCAGAACACCGCATAGCCAGTTTACGCGTGAAGTGTTTTTGGGCACTTTCGAGATCAATGTCCTTCTTCCTTTATGGAAAGAACACAGTCGTACCAGTTTCCAATATAGGCCTTACATACGTTTTGTAAGCTTTGAGAAGTACCATGGAATTGTGTGTACGTAGAACCTTAAACAGATTAAAAATACGACTGAATGCGCTAGCAATTAGGGACTTATAGTGATTGTAGAAGGATAGCTTGTTATACTTAAAACCCAAATCCTTGACTTCATTAACAAAGTTAAGCTTATCTGACCCAATTACATAACCTGTGGAAGTACTTTTAGATCCAATACTCAGAACCATTGCCTTTTTAGAGGACAAAAGCAAATTCCACTCGCTGGACCATCTGCAAACCCGTTAGATCAGCAGGACTCCCACCCCAATCCCACCCCCCCTTCCCGAACTTTCTTCTGTTCCCTAGTTTTGTGCTACCCCAGGAGGATCAGAGGAATATAAGTTTCTATGATGTAATGCTAGCACTGCGCCAGCCTACGAGTACCAAAAATACCGATGAGACAAAGCGGTTTGCCTCGTGTTGTAGAATTTTTACCTCTTGAATTCAAAAAAAAAAAGAAGAAGGCAGAACAACAAAAATCCCTGTGCTAGCAAATACCTAGCGAAGTAGTTTTTACTGGAGCTTGCTTAGGAAAAGAAAGCACCTCTGCCCTTCATGCTGTTGTGCGGCAAATCCATTGAATTCTCATAGGCATGTAAAAATGATTTCGAATATAAGAAGGAATGCTGACTGCCATGCACCAAGACTAACTCCTTAACTGAGAGTACAATGTACCTCAAAAGAAATCTAAACAAAAACTTTTTAGGAGATCATAAAACACTATTACATGAAAAATATATATCAGTATATCAGATCTAGTTCAAATCGCATGAAAGTGTAGGAGTTAATAGTTGTATCTACATGCACACTGCTATGTTCGCTTGCAGTGTGACAAACGGTACTTCTATTTCTAAAATCGCTTCGTCAATTATCCTTTCCTTGAAGTGCTCTTACAAGGGAGGCCCATGAACTTCCTCCAAAGGTTCTCAACGTGACCTTACCTTATGCCTTATTAGCGCGGCCTGAAGTGATACCACTTTTTACCAACTTTGGACCACCCAGTTGCCCGTAGCAAAAACGAAACACAGTCCTGTGTCCTCGTCCGATCCATATACCATATACCATACAGGTCACATTGACAATCTTTGGGTGGAAGCTCATGGGCCTCCCTTGTTATTCAAGTTCAATATGTAACATTTCTTCAGTACTATTTGTAAAACTGAATCTCTTCCCATTATATATCCTCGAAATGGAGTGTGATGGTATGTGGTACCGTTGCCTTGCTACCAAATTTTCACGAGTACCACCAAACCATTTCTTTGTTCGCGACTGCTTCTCGTTGTGTCAGTCTATAAGCACACCACAAAAAGTCCGCACAAATGAGGAAATTCGGGTTGAAAGTTATGCAATTAAAATGATGCGTATTGTCCCACGCGATCGCTTGCTTACCAAGCATAAATTGTGCGTATTGTCGTCAATGTGTTAATCTGTAGATCAAAGGAGTAGTGGTCCTTAAAGTTCACCATGACGCTGGCTGGCGCGGCGGCAGAGCGCTGGGAGTCTCTCGGGCGCTCGCGATGCTGCATCCGGCAAGCGGTTCCGGGCGCAGTGAATAGTGCCGCGTTGCTTCGTGAGAGGGGACCTGGGTTCGCTCCTCATGGGCTGCTTCATTTTTGCATTTCAACTGTTAGGTTGAGATTTAATGGATCCTGCTGCCGTCTACACATTTTCACATGTTTTCCACGCAATTTTCAGCTGTATACTGGAAAGTAACCTTGCTGCGACTTGTTTGTTACTAACTAGTTTTTAACAACGAGGCAATGCAAAAGATATCCGACATAATGCTACATGAACGATCAATTCACTGATACAGAGGCACAAAATGTATGAAACAAATCCCTTTCCTTGATCATGTCTTCTTCACGTAGATACCCGATGTTGTGCTCTTATTCTACACTTCATTTGGCCTCTCGAATCACGCTTCGATTCAAGCTACCATGCCCCGAGGGCAAAACTTTCGTATTCGCGCTATATCTTCGGATTCCACAGACCAGATTCAGCCAGGCGACTGGGCTTCTTCAACTACATGGTCGCTTATGAGGCGATTTCACTCCCACATGACCATGACCACGGGGCGTTCGTTCCCTGCACGATCCCGCCCACCACCCACTTCCTGCCCAACTCGCGCCGCCCTATTTGGACGAGTTTGTGGCGCGCGAAACCACACCGCAGGTTGCAGGTTCGTTGATTGGCGTCGTCCAAAAACCTAACAGCTGATAGGAGGTGATTAAAGAACGCATCTCATAGGGAACTCCGAAGTCATTTTTTAGCTAATTCGGTTGTGGAGACAGCTGAGGGAGGGAGAGCGTCGCTCTTCTCTCTGGATTCTATAAATTCTCGCCACAACTAGAGACCATGGGTGGGGTTCCGGTCAGGAGTCGGTGGCCTCTACATTGAAGGCCTATCTGAAATTATGCGCAAAACCGGCCCACCCTCCTCTCATTTTAAGGATCAAACAACCTCCTTATATTCTCTTATATTGAAGAACTTTCTAGCGGATGATCGCGTCGTTGTCATGACATATCTCGTTAAGTTGTTGCAGTACTTATCGGAAAACAAGGATGACGCCTCAGTACTGACTTCGATTTCGAATGTCAGATTCGTGATTACAACCCCCATTATACTTATTGGCCGATGTTTGGGAGATTTCTTCTACATTTTTGGATCTCTGGAACCGTAAAATAACATCAGAGCCAACAAGTCATAATACGGTTTCTCTTCACATCATACAAACGGAAAAGTGTATAATTATATCGAATATCTTTCTTACTGCCTTATGGTTAAGGACCAGTCAATAACAAAGAGGTCGAAGCAAGGTTATTTTCCACAGCATACAGCCAAAAATGCGCGGAAAGCGAATGAAAACTGTGCAGAGAGCCTTCCTATCTCAACTGAACAGTTGAAATTCGAAAATACCTAACCCATGAGAACCGAACCCAACCTCTCATGAAGCGATGCCACTATCCACTGCACACTGCACTGCGGGCGCACAAGAGACCCCTAGTTCCGGCGTACTTGAGTGGGCCCGTCGGTGCCGACGAACTTGAGTGGGCCCTTCTCTTGCAGGAAGAAAGGACGGTGCAAATCTCGAGAGAGGATCCACAGCACATCTCTTTGTTAACTGGCAACGTTAGCTTTACGCTGGCCATATCAATGCTAGATGTTTTTCTGTAATTGTGAGGTATATAACCGCCTTTAACGCTATCACTTTAAACGATTTGCGACATGCCATCTCGATGTTACTACATTATCCCCCCCCCCCCCCCCCCCCCGTTTTAAACCTGCACTGAAAGCATAGTAAGGGTAACGTCCATGTTCCGACAGAGCCACAGTGTTCCACTGGCGGAATATAAATAAGTTCTAGATGAAGCAGAGAAACAAAATCATTAGAGTAACGCATCAAACGAAAACCTCTTGCCAACACACCTTAGTCTTTTCGTGTGCGTTTCGTTCCAGCTCAAGCATCTTATCCGCGTTGTTCAGCTCCTCCGAGCGGCTTAAGGATCGCAGGCGTTACAATAAATGTCTAGCAGGCAAAACTGATTCTATAGCCCACCGCCTTTTTAACTTGTCCAATTCTTCGGCAAACTCTTGTTCCCTATTAGCGCTTCTCTGCTGGAGCTGCTCATAGCTTCTCTACAACACTTCTTTTTATACACTCATATATCCATGTATTGCTAACCAGAAATATATTATACAAGAGAATGCCCGAGTTCAGCTTCACAAAATAAGAAACACGAAGAAAGAGCTACAAATTAACACGACGCCAAAGGAAGTCATGTTAATTTGTTCCAAACATATATTATTAGCCTGTGGCAGAGTTAAGCATCGTACCTTCAGCTGATCGTTTTCATGGTAAAGTCCCTCCTTTTCTGCGAGGACCTTCTGAAGCGCAATGTTAGCCATGTTAGCCTCAGCACTCTTAGCCGAAAAACTTTCCTGAAATAACGTAATTAGCCTAATGGACACGCGCTATCAGGCCAACTATTCCATCGCTAAATATTCCAGGTGTTTCTACTCACCATCTGCGAGTTGTACTTCAGTTCCAGATCTTGGCACTTCATTTGCAAAGATGCAATCTGATCCTCCAACTTCACAATGCACCCATCTGCTGCGACGAGATTAACTCGCACCTTCTCACTCTCCTCTGTAGCAGCTTTGAGCTGAGAAAGCAAATCAGCGTTATCGTTTTGAGCGCGGTAGTGGTGTTCTTGCAACTTGTGGTTGTCCTCCTGTGCTCTATGAAGCTGCGCTTCGAGCTCCGTCTTTTTTTCGTTCGACACTCGAAGCAGCGTCTGCATTTCGGCTGCGGTTTTCTGGTTTGCTTGAAGCTGCGCTTCCAGATGTTCCGTCAATCTCTCAACCTCCTTTGTAGCTGATGTGAGTTGAGAAAGTAGTTCTGCGTTTTTGATCTGCGCATCACTATACTGTCCTTCAATATCGTTTCCGTCCTCAATCGCTTTATGAAGCTCCAGCTCGAGCTGTTTCCTTCTCCGATCAGATACTCGTAGTGACGTTTCCAATTCGGCTCTAGTATTTTCGTTCGTTTGAAGCTGACTTTCGAGATCTGCATTATTCCGCTGGGCCACATCAAGTTGATTCTGTAGTTTAGCAATAGTCCGGTCCTGAAACAGTAGAACCAACTGAACAAACCTGAGGTTATAACACAAGGATAACTATCGTCGGCGACGACGATGCCTCTACCAGAAGAGGCACCAGCCGTCCACTGGGCGGAACAGGTCACCATGGCCAGAAGATAGCGGCGTACGCGAGAGTGCTCCTATGCGGTTATGACGAATGGTCCTATCTCCCTTTCCTGCTCATCTTACGTATAAATGACTAACCACTGAACCATCCTGAATTGTGTACAGAAGTAGAAACGCGTTACTCTAACATTTCGCTATCTGTACCTCTCCCGCTATCCGTACAACGGGTATATTTTGGTGCATCGGCCTAATAAGCCATATCGTAAGTCTCTCGCGTCCCTACGCCTAGAGCCGCAAGTCGATCTATTGCAGATCGCATTCTCTCTAATAAAGAGAATCGTAAGTCTCTCGCGTCCCTACGCCTAGAGCCGCAAGTCGATCTATTGCAGATCGCATTCTCTATAATAGAGAATCGTAAGTCTCTCGCGTCCCTACGCCTAGAGCCGCAAGTCGATCTATTGCAGATCGCATTCTCTATAATAGAGATCGTAAGTCTCTCGCGTCCCTACGCCTAGAGCCGCAAATTTCTGTGCATATAGCACTAGAAAAATCTCTTTCATCACCGAAAGAAATTCCCATTGTCCAAGACACTAGGAACACTATCTCTTAAATTCAAAGAGACCTACGAGAAGTCCCGCATAAAATGGCGTTGCACTTCCACAGAGCCCCGATCATGAGCAGCGCGTCAACGCTGAAAGATCTTGTGGTATCGTACACAGAGTACACAGTAAGAGTAGAATATCCGCTAACGGACGAGAATACTTACGAGAAATGTAAGTCTACTACTGCACTTTTGCAAAGCAGTATAAAGCAAGTAAAACAGGGAAAAGACAAGCTCGAGAAGCTCTATAAAGAGATTCGAGAGGAATATAAAACTTGTAAAAATAAGTCCGATAAAAAGGACATTATGCTAGAAATTGAGCAGATAGAGAATGAGTCACAGCTGCATAAAGAACTAGCTAGTGCGGATAATCTGATCTACAAACTTATGGCACGTCATGAGGAATCCAAGTGCGTAAGGGACACGATGAGCGTAAAATTAGGGTATATCTCACAGAGAGCCCTAATACTGCAAAACGCACAATCGTGCAGTACTGCTCCGCGGGAAGATGAGGCTGACGAAACAGAGCCGATTGAAACTGCGGACAGTAATATCTCTCAAATACCGTTGGATTCGGTTGCTAATAATGTAATTGGAAGTAAGGCACGACTATGTCGTTCAATAAAACCTCCTCAAGCGACGTTACCGAAATTCTACGGCAACGTTGAAGATTTCTCAGAGTTCTGGGCAATTTTCGAGACCCTTGTTCACAAGAGTAAGGAGCTTGACGTTATGGAGAAAATCCTCTTACTCAAGGAAAGCCTGAGAGGAAAGGCACAAGATTCAGTAAAGGGCATAAAGCTTGTGCCTGAAAACTATGAGTGGATTATCCAAACTATACAGGAAAAATACTGTAATCATTCTGTAAATCGGTCACATATAGCGCACAAACTCATCAGTTTGAAGCCAGCTAACAGTTGTGCGGAAAGCTGCTCGTCAGCTTTCGATCAGATCCAAATACTGATTAATCAAATGGTGTCCGCAGGCTATGATGTCCGTAGAACTTGTGACCCGTTGTGGTGTGAAATCATCCTAGCGAAATTTCCTCACGACGTAGTGAGACCAGTTCTGCTATCAAGCCATTCGCAAGATAGCCAAACAATCGGTGACCTCACAGCTCATTTAAAGAAAGAGATTGCCGCTAAAGCGTACTTGGAGAGCAGGCTGGGTCACAGAGAGAGCAGTGCGCGCAGCCCATCTAGAGATAAGTGCACCATGCGGCGACGGTACTCTGCCACTCGTCAGTGCCTGTTCTGCCATAGGGGTAATCATAACTCAATGACTTGCAGAACGATCACCGATCAAGCAAGACGCCGCAAGATACTAACAGATGGCAGAAGGTGCAGGAAATGTTGTTCAACCAACCACTCCAGCTATGAGTGTCAAATTCCTGACTGTTCTCAGTGTGGTAAACAGCACCACAGCAGTCTGTGCACGAAGGGGAGCAGAAATTTCCGAAGTTTCCTTCCACGTTCATGGAGTATCAGGCAAAGATCACGGAGAAATAGTCCAGTAAACTCGCAAAAAGGTGGAAGTAGCAGTATTAGCTACGAGATGACATCAGTCTTAGGAAACAATGGGATGAATAATAATTCCCGTAAACAACAGAAAATGATCGCCAGAACAATGGCAATACCTCGGAATCAAAAATCCGGAGTCAAGCCATTATCTGGTCGTCGTAGTCCTTCAGTATATATCAAGTCTTCACTTCTACCTCATCGCTGTCTTCAACCTTCAACAAGCCGCTTTTCGCCACTACTCCCGCTGTCTTCAACCCTCCACAAGCCGTACTCCTCCACCAGTCCCACCGCCTTCAACGATCGACAAGCCGTTGCCCATCGTCAACTTTCGAGCCGACTACAATCGCCCTCAAGCTGTCGCTTCTACTACCAAAGCCGTTCGACTGCTACTAAATGATCTGCTATCCGCACATTTTTGTATGTAGACATGTCTCTGTTTCGGCGCCGGCGGCAGTATCGTCGGCGACGACGATGCCTCTACCAGAAGAGGCACCAGCCGTCCACTGGGCGGAACAGGTCACCATGGCCAGAAGATAGCGGCGTACGCGAGAGTGCTCCTATGCGGTTATGACGAATGGTCCTATCTCCCTTTCCTGCTCATCTTACGTATAAATGACTAACCACTGAACCATCCTGAATTGTGTACAGAAGTAGAAACGCGTTACTCTAACATTTCGCTATCTGTACCTCTCCCGCTATCCGTACAACGGGTATAATAACCACATCACTTCTCTAATTTGTAGAATTTTGGCAGATGTATATTTATCCTATTGTTATTCTTCGTTTGAAGCCAAGGGTGCATGTGGCCTACCCATTATTACAGCTTAAGTGGCAGGCCAGCCAGCAGCAATAGAAGACAGTACCCTCTTCTATTTTGTTTTGATGAGCAACGGCATTTCTAATGCCTAAAAGCGGATGAAGAAGCGCTATCCGACTCCTTGACGTGTGCAACGCATATTTCTGTCTAACCTTGCAAAAGGATGACAGAGCGGTGGCCGACTTGTGAGATTAGGTGACGGAGAGTTCAAACAAGCGCTGCCGCAACCGAACACTCGTCGGATTCAAAGCATCGCATGAGGGAGCGAAACACATTGTAAGGTGCCGCAGATTCGAAGTTACTTTCTTTTCGTACATTTAAGCGGTTAAGCTGATAGGGATAGCCATTTTCAATGAGCGTTCCTTGGAAACCGTTCGAAATTCCCACCTATTTTTTCAATGCTCTTTTGTAGCGGAACAAAACTGCTGTGTTTGTGTCTTATTTCAAATTGGAAAAGGTAAACTGAACAAAGCCTCATACCAGCTCGCTGACATCTCGTTGTTCGGCACAGAGCTGCTCGTACTCGTTCTGGATCGCTGGAAATAAGGAACACTTCTGGAATTACCACTCTTTCCTTTTGAATGGAAAAAATATAGACGCACTCTGAAGTCTATCTTCGAGGTCAAATTTGTCCGCCTGCAGCTCGTCAATCTCGTTCCGCAGGCCACAGTTCTGAAAGAGTTAGCAACTTGAGAACTGACAAATTTGGTGAAGAGCAATCGCCTACTTCATCGTTAAATGATGAAATCTTTGCGCTAAGCAGTTCAGTTCGTTGCTTAGCCTTGTCTAGACTTTCCTGCAGCAGCAGTCTTTCCGACGTCAGTTTATCAACCTGCGACTTCATCGCAGCTTCACTGTAATATTCGCGACACATTTATTACAGCACAGGATCCGTTGGTGCAGTTACATCACAAAAACGTACGCTTCCAGGTATTTCTCTCTTTCTTCTATCCACTGCTTCGCTTGAGCCTTCTGTGCCTCGTATATCTCCTCGATTGCAGCCTCCTTTTCCGAAAGAAGTTGCGTCAAGCTGTTGTTGTCCATTTGAAGACGCAGTAGTTCCCTTTCCTCAAGCATGTCAATGTCTTGTTCGATATTCTGTAAACGCAATACTGCTATACACGGAAAAGAATCTAATTCATCATTCATTCATTTAAGCATAGAATACTAAGTCAAGATGACTTCATGAACTTACTTCTTGCTCTTCGTCTACGCTGTCATTGAAAAGGACAGGCCTAAACCCCACAGATTTGCGTTCTGGATGACTTCTTCCTCCCGGTGTGAACATAGTCTCTCGCCGCTTCTTCCGCTGAGCGGGAGTCTTAGCGGGACCTGGTCTGCCCGGCTACAAATGCCAATTCACATTTTTGTACCTTAGTCTTGAAACTAAGACAAACCGTGGTCACATTGAGTCGACGAAGAGGACTTGACACCAACGCTTCGTCATATCCTTCCAGCAAGCTTTGGTATTTTTCAGTGAGCGATTTGCACGAAGCCTCGGCGCTTTCGCAGCGCGCTCTCATTTGGTCCAGTTCCTGAGTGGCCTGAAAATGAAGCAGTAAACGCCAGCAATCGTAATTTTTATCCAGAAGCAATGGAGTGTAACAGACGCTCGAAAGATCGTTCTCCAGTTGAACTACTGAGAGATCCTCGAAGGTTCTGACAGAATCGATTCTGGCTGCGTATTGTGACAATATGTCACGAATTTCATCGTCGTACGACTGGAAGCGCAACTTTTCTGAAGCAACAGAGCATCCCATTTGAAAAATACCTTTACGTCTCCTTCACCGGACGGTTTAATACGCGTGAGCTGGGCAGCGATCAAATCGCGCTGCAGTCGAGCCTCTACGAGTATTTTTTCACGTGACATAGCCATTTCCTTCCATTTCTTCAGGTCATCTTCTACCAGCGTCAGCTTAGATGTCATTTCTAAATTGCTGTATCATAGAAAAGGTTTATAGGAGAAACGGTAGTACAATGCACTCCATAAATCACTGGCTCAAAATGCACAAATCCTGCTACTTAGCCCAGATGCAAAAGGGATCCATCCCTGTCAAAGGGGTGGGGCTTTGGGGCGCCGACAGAAACCAGAAGCAAACACAAACATGGTGATCTGCTTCTCCTATACTTCAACGAACATTCCCCTAGTATGCTGGTTTAGTGCGACATCATCCTACTACATATAATCGGCCAATGCCATGTGTCCGTCACGGGGAGGGGGACTGAAGGCTAAAGATGCCTACTTCAGTGCGGCGTATGCCAGCCGGACTTTCTTTGAGCTTAACCATGGACGACTGCTGCCGAACTATATCCTTGGCGGCTAATCGTCCAGGTTTACGAGATATTCAAGGGCAACGCGTCAGGGTATGAATGGGGATCGTGTGCAGAGCGTAGGGATTCAGACGTGTCCTAGACGTCGCTCAGGTGCGTCTGGATTCAGAAGACGTGCTGAAGACGTCGTCTAATGTGCGTAGGGATTCAGAAGACGTGCTGAAGACGGCGTCCGATTTGCGTAGGGATTCAAAAGACGTGCTGATGATGTCGTCTAACGTGCGTAGGGATTCCGAGTAAGGGCGAACAATAAGAGAGGACCAACAAAGGGGGACCATTAGAGGGGGAGCGTGAGTAAGAGGAGGACCAGCATTTCCCCTCAACATCGTTCAGTGTGTTTCAGATTTCTGAAGACGGCTTACAGAAGTCGTGGCACGTGTGTCAGGGTGCAGAAAGAGTGTCATAGACGTCGTGGCAACGTAGTGACACGTGAATTGGTACTCAGTGTCACATGTGCGTGCTTGACTCTCACTCCGTTTCTTTGCCAGCGCATAGGAAAGGAAGTATTTCGGGAGAGGGGGGAGAGGGGTAGAGAGAGTGACCACGGGATTCGTAGGAATATTATTGCCGTCGGACAGTAAGCGGTGTCGACCAACACCGATTAATTTTAATTGTGATTTTGCTGATTAAGCACCGGATTGGCACTGACATGACCTGTTTCTCGACACGTAGAGAACGAACGCTTCTGAGAATAAATCGCGTGCATGTGATGGAGGGTGGATGGGCTTCATATGCGCAGTGAAAATTCTGCCCATACTATATCCCACTGCACTAATCTATATAGTAAAACCAGTTTTTTTTTTAACTGTAAGAAGGCCTAAAAAAGAAAGGAGGAAGATTGGGGTTGTTCTATTCTCGGGGTTTGGGGCCCAACCAGACGTTTGGCGGCCGCTAGGCCGCTAAACACATATTTAATTTAAATTCCATGAGAGGTGAGGTCCCAAAAAAGTGGAAGCACTCTTTTATTGCATCCATTCCAAAGAAACCTCCTTACACAGATCCCAGGAATTACAGACTTGTCAGTATCACCTCAGTTTAATCAGAACGTTCGAAAAAATCGTAAAAGGCACATAATTGGGCATCTTGATAAGTACAATATTATTCCTACCAATCGACATGGCTTCTGTAAAAGTAGATTAGTTGAAAAGCTGTTTTGATTACATTTAGTGACCGGACTAAAGCTTTCGATGAAAATAAGCAGATTGATGCCGTATATTTCGATTTTTCGAAAACATTCGATAGGACAAACTTATTGCTAAGCTCAGTCAGGTAGGAATCTGGTCGCAAAATAGTTGAATTTCAATTTTACCGTTGTTCTCAAGGCTGATGGTGGGTGAAATACTCTCCCTCCGACTACGATAGATCATGCAGTCGAACAACTTTAGACTGGAAGAACAATGCAACGATGAGCAGGTTCGGGAAAGTCATCACGTTAAGCAGTGATTATGGAATTGGGTGCAAGTCTAGAGCAGATGGTCCACCATGTATGATCTTCATAACTGGCGGTTTTATCCTTCCGGCACCAAGCCTAGGTATTCAACTAGAATCATTATGTATATGAAATTGTGCTTAGCATTTTCACTTTAAACGTCATTTCACAAATTTTACTGGTGATATGAGGGTTGGGGTGGACCCTCCCCCTCTCTAGACTTGGAGTTGAACTGTGGTGCATGTGAAGTTTCACATAACACCACGTGTCACAGTCTTATGCTGAACCATTTCTGACGTAGGTGGATATCCACTGAATATATGGTAATGACTCTTCTCCCCTACCCACTCTCTATCAGCACCAACAATCTTCAGAAAACACCAGAAACGAAAATAGCAGAAAACTAGCTCATATGATGAAAAGGTCGTCTACAGAAGTAATACGCAGCACCAACCAACCTGCACGAATTTTCTCCTCAACTGTTTCCAGTGCTGTGCGAAGACGAGCGATCTCACTTTTGTAGGCCATCACAGTATCACCAGACAAATCCTCATTCACATGGACACGGTTCTCGATCTTTCGGCAAGCAGCGGAAAATTGCAATGTTGTCAAAGTATCAGAGTAATATCTGCAAGAAGTACAGTTAGGTGCAAAAACACCTAAAAGAAACTCCGCTTGAACGGAAGATAAAATCCCCCCCCCCCCAAAAAAAAGCTACAGTTCTTACCCTGCATCAGGATGAACATTGACTATAACCGCCGTCCTGCTGTTTCCACCAAGCGAGTCACGCAGTATGTGAGTTAGTTTGGATTCACGGTATGGAACATGCTCTCTACGTCGACTGGGTGCTGACAACGTTCTAATGACTCGGCCAAGCACCGATAATGACTAAAAAGCGTTAATTAGGCCTTTCAGTAATTTGAGACGAGTTCCGCCGCAGTTTACCAAGTTGATATTGATGGCTTCCTTGAAGCGGTCTCCAACCGTTTGCGCCTGTGTCTGTCGTTCAGATCCCGCGAGGTCGACCAAATTCAGCGTCGCGCTCTTTTTATTCACAATTGTGTTAATCAGCTCTTCTGTCTTTATCTAAAATCATTTTTGAATGTATCTTTCCTAAAAGACAACAGGGTGCAAATGCCTTGCCAAAAATGCTTATTATAACCTCGCCGTGAAACCAGTCAATAAACCTACATCAACAATGAAGATCGCGTGCGACCGAGACGACTCTCTATTCATCGCAGTCTCAGCAGTGCGTCTCGCCTCCCATCCCAGCTCCAATATCTACAAAAAATTGAAACAATGGAGGCCTACCCTAAAACTATGGCACCGCGACAGATAAGCTGAGTTCAGGGAGCATTTCAGATGTCGGAAAACTTCTCGTCCAAACTTCGTTCAGGTAAGAGGAGCAAAGTTGATCCCGAACATGGGGTGGTTTTTGGTATTGTGACACAGAGCGGTAGCTCCAATGGGGAGTGGCTAGTTCAGGGTGCTAAATTTCGCCCAGACTTGTCTTAGTGGTGTCATTTAGAATACGAACATACGATTTCTTTTCTAAAACATCAATTTGTTGTGCATTATTTCTCACCGCAAAATAAGAGTCCGAAAAGTGAATCCGACGACATAGGTGGAAAAACAACAATGAACCATTCGTTACATCGTTTCCCGTTGTGTGAGCTATGAAACCAGGCATGCTAAACAATTAACATCCGTACAGACTTCTATACATAGTTGTCTCAATCGTTCAGTGGTGGCTGTATAAATGATGTGAGCTTTCATTCAGCACTGGAGGGACGTCGGCTTGGCTTACACTAGAGAGCTACTCCGCCAACACTCGCGGAGACCGGGGCTCTTGAGAAAAGACGATCTTGTTGAAACCAACTGGCACTGTCTCATTACAACAAACATGCATGACACAGAAGGATTAAATCTGTTCCAAAAACATGCCCAGGTTTCACGTAAACGACACATGTATAGTATTGCTACCAGCTACCGAACTCCTCAAAAATAATACCAAAACGAATATCATATTCGGGATCACCGCCTTAAACACCCTCTGGGCGAAGCTTGGGAAAAAATTGAGACCTTCTTAAAAAGTACGACAGCGCCAAAAATAATATAGTACCTCGTTCGGAAACCTTGATTCGCTGTTTAGCGTTTCTAAACATGCTTCAATACTAAAGGGTTTACTCCGAGCAAGACTTAAGACAGGGACATGATCTGATGTCTAGTGCGCCAGGAATTATGCGCGCACTAGTAAGAGGTGATGCACAAGTCAAAACAAACATTATAAGCACGAAGATATCTTCAGGACGATGTCAGTTAGGATTTCGCAAACAAAATAGAACGTTTCATATTGCTCCATCCAGAACGTACCCGCATCATGTCGACACCTGAATGCACCGTATGCTCCGATACTCCGATAAGTTGTACACCCTTAAAGGAATCCATTTTGACGTAATCAAGGATTCAGTGGCGGCACAAAGAAAAGTTCCAACATTTGAATCGCTGCGAATGGTAAGTTTCTGCTGAGAAGTGCTGAGTAGATCGTAAAACTCCTCGTTATATAGCTCGACGAATTTGCAGGTTACATCGTATTTGAAATTTTCTTTCTTCTGAAACAGAAATGAAAGAGAGTTGGAAAACGCCGACCACATAGCTCGAACACTAGCATTACCTCTGCAGCTCTCGTACACAGCTTCGTGAAAAGCGCGTCGCACGCACGTGGAATAAGTCCACGATGTTCCGAGCTCAGCAGAAAATTCTCGACTTGAGAAGGTCCAAGCATCGTGTGCGTTTTTCCCGAACCTGTCTGACCTGAAATTTTTGAAAATATGCGTTAGACGACTCGGCGTTAAAGCTGCTTGCTCCCTCTCAAAGGATTATTTGAAAAAGCGTTAAGCCCTGGCGTGTGGAGCTAGAGTGCACATTGGTACCTCTAGCACAACCCACAAACAATAAGTTGGATAAATCATGACCCATCCAGACGAAGAAACTGTACATTTTGACGTTACTGAAACCCTACGAAAATTATGGAAATTCAAGACAATCGCGCGATCAAAGAAAGTGGACTCGAAAAATACACTTCAAAATACCAGCAGGAAATAGCTTTCCTTAGCATTAATCAAATGTCAGACAATAAGAATAAGACGCTATCAGTCACCTCGCAGTGTTGTGAAGAGACTGTTTTGCAACTAAATCGCACTACTAGATAGTAAACATTGGATTCCACACCGATTCGGTTGAACTCGGTTGAAGTGTTACGCGAATAATTGCATTTTTGAAAAGCCCCGCATCTTGGAATGACTCAGATAAGAGTCAACTAGAAAGATTTCTTATGATCGAAATTACTGATTTATCTGTGGACGTCACATTGGATAAACGAATCGGATGGGACATCGGATTTCTGATCAGAGCCAGTTATCTGGATTATCCGAAAATCCAATCTGGTTAACATCACCCCTATCTGAATAGCCAGAGCTTTTCGAAAATCCCATTGTTAGCTCAATCCATTTAACCAGGGTTTGAAAAAAGATGGATCCGAACTATCCGAACCGGCATCGAATCCCACGCCTACTAGATAGCCCAAGCACTCCCTGCCATTGTGCAGCTTCCCTCAAGGGTACTAAGGTTTAAGATACCTTGCCGGTACCCGTTGCGCACCGGCAAGGTATCTTAAAACGGGTAAGTTAGTTCAGTCACACCCCGGAATTCCTTCCCTTGCCACATAAGCCGTGTTTATTTATTTATTTAATTACTTATTTAAACAAAGATAAGTCTTGTTTAAATAATGAGGGAACAAAGACTGAACATGCACGACACAACAAAACACGAAAGAATAAGTCATATGTACAATATTCCATAATGCTTAAGCCGTGGGAAACCTTTTGCAGGCCTGTAGAGATAACCTTGTCATGTCTTCGTATTTACGTAGCAGCAGATTAAAATCACCAAGTGCTCTGTACGTTAGAAAATCAGATCTGGCTTGCGCTTTAGCAACTGAAACTAGAAGCTTGAGCCTTCCTCTTACGGATCTCGTCAGGGCGCCATCAAAGAAATCGGTTGAGTTAACGAATAACTTGTTGCTAATGATCTTCAATATCAAGACACAATCTGCTACTTTCGTTCTATTCTTAAGCGATGGGAGGCCAAGTATGACTGATCTTTGAGAAACATGTAGTACCTGATCGTAGTTCATTGAAAGACATCTCATCGTAAGTTTTCTACTGAAGCTATTTTGAACACTTTCTAAACACTCGATATCTTTCTTCTTAGTTGGATTGAACACCGAGATTCCCGTTTCAACTATTGGCCTCACATATTGTTTTATAAGCTCGGATATAAATTTCTCGCTGATTTGACTTTAGAGCTCGAAAGAGGTTATATACGGTAGCCGGCCTTTTTAGCGAGAAGTCTGCAATGCAGTGAAAAGCATAGATTGGACTTTATGATGAATCCCAGATCGCGGGCTTCTTACACCCAGCTTCGAACCTAACCGCTAACACTGCATGTTGCGAACTGTGACTGTTAAATCCAATTGTCCTTGAGGAACCCCGCTATACGTGGAAAATACTTTCTAAAGCTGACTCTACGCTGATTTAGTATGTTCCACCAGATAAAAATTGCTTTACGCAACAAATAATCACGGGGTGGATTCCTACCGCTTCCATTTTAACCAACAGATTGTTCACCACGACTCTATCGAAAGCTTTTGCGAAATCAAAATATATGACGTCCGTACGCCCTCTTTCTTCTAGCGCCCTTTAAGAGAGGTAAGAAGAGCAATTTCGACTGATTTTCCTTTGAGAGAGCCTTTATTGATTCTCCGAAATTATATTGTGACTTTCAAGATGCGTTCATATATCTTTCTTGAGAATCTTCTCAAAGGTTCGCGTAAGTATTGACGTTATGCTAACTGGCTTATAATTTCTGGGATCTGACCGCAGAGCTTTTTTTGTAAATAGGAGTTACGAATGCATGTTTCCATCTAGCAGGTACCTCAACTCTAGGTTAAATATATGCTCCAAAGGGTAAGCTACATAATATATAATTGAAAAATAAAACTAAGAGGGATAAAGTCAGGGAGAATGGAGGAAGACGATGGCCGCTTAGACAGAATCTCGATGATTTCCTCCTTATGAAACCATAAGGTACTGCTCATTCCCGGAAAATGCGGAAGATCTTCTCTACCATTGCATGTCCTACTGTCTGGGCAAGTATTTTTTTGTTGAAGATTTTTTGAAATACTTCCCCTAACATCAGGGTGTCCGGAATGTTTTGAGAATTTTTGATGCATCCAAATAAAATGACATATCTTCTCACAGGTCCCGAGTTATATCATGTTACTGTGCATCCTTGTAGATCATAGCGTTCTGATCTAAACCTCTATCAACACAGTCTCTAGTCCCCCTTCACTGCTACGGTGTACCGCTGGTTCGATCGATTTCCAAAAGGAGACTTCTCTCTCGACGATCTGCTCGATCCGGACGACCACAATCGAGAAGTACAACGGTCGTCCTCGCGTCTGTTCAAGCTAATCCGGCTAAGACTATACGAGGTATAGAGAGGAAGACGGGCACTCCTAAACTCGCCGTCCATGATATTCTCACTCGATCCGGTCTTGCGGCGAAGCGTCCTCATACTGTACCTTACGATCTGACAGCCGCCGAGCAAAACACGCGTGAAGGTCCGCTCTTCTCCACTCTCCGTCTACCGAACGACGGCATGGACGAGACGATAGTGGCCAAGTATGAGAAGTGGATAACGTACAGCAACCTGGACAGGAGGCTACAGCGGCTGCCTCGCGAAAAAGACCCACAGCCCTTCCCGCTAATTTCGCCCCACCCTTTAAGCTTTCCTTCAAGAGAATGATCTTTTCGATGACGTGAAGTTCAATATTTTTATGAACCAGCATCTCGAGAACTGCCCAATACTCCGAAAACTCTTCTGGATTTCCAAAAAATTTTGGGAGGGACACTTCCGGAGCCCTTATGGATCGATGTACTCTTTGATCTGATTGATTTTGCGCTAGAATCTTCGCAACGGGATTGCCGTTAGCTTCATGCTGATCGTAATTCAAATGGCTACCTCGAAACTCTGAAAGGACTGTAGTACTGACTCTAGTGTTATTCTGAGAGCAGTACCCAAGCTGGACTCCTTTCCTTTTTTCTTTACACCTAAATTGGTCAGGACGCGCCCTTAGCGTAAACATAAGGTCGACAGCTTCTGCACTAGCTTTGTGCAGTTTAGATTCTCGCTCTCTTCCTCTAATTCAACCATTAACTCTTTTTTCTCTGCTTTATCTTTGCAGTTCATGTACTCATCCCTTAAGTCGATAAGTTTTTGAAGGCTTTGTTTACCATCTTTTAATTCTCCTATGCACTCTCCTAAGCGAACTATGGTAGAACTGCATTTCTCATAGTTAAAGTCACTTTGAATTGTGCAGTTTAGGCTGCCTGCATGCTCTTTGTAGCGTGTTACTAAATCATGAAGCGCGGTTGAACCCAATATGGTTGCTAATTTCCTTGCATGGAATGTCATTTTTTAAAAATTCTCCTTCAGTGTTGTTAGCGACGAAGGGAAGAGGCTGCTCCAGGTACTTTTAGCGTGAGGGAGACTTCATTTTCTTACTTAGAAAGTGCGATCGTGAATAGAATCGACTTTGTGCTCCAGGTATTAACGGGAGATTTATTCTCTTGGATTCAGAGAATACGATCTTATATTCGACTGACTTTATGCTCCAAGTTCCAAAGCTGTTACACTTTACACGGGAGACTTACCAGGATCCTATCTCAACGGTAAGTCGGAACGGCGAGCAAATGTTGTATATGGGCTGAACCGCCTCTCTCTGGGTAGTAACAAACTGCAGGTATCTCGACCCCAATACAACTCTGCGCAGAGTTAAGGGCGACGGAAGTCGCGTGTTGGCGCCCTGTTGATTCACGTGCTCCACAGCAGACGGGCGCGCGCGGGATGAGGGCTCGTATCGCGACTCAGCGCAGTGCACAGGTGGCGTGGTAGGGAAGAGCTCCGGCTCGTGAACAAGGGGTGGGGGTTTGGATCCCGCAGACTGCGTTTGTCATGCACTTTTGCAAAATCCACGTTTATCATATAGGTAATCTACCTAGGGGTATTATAGTGTGTTATAGAGCATGTTAACATATGCTTCAAACTACAGATTAGCTAAAGTGTTCACTTCTGTGTGTCACTTATTTTAAGCCTATTTTGTGTGAAGCTATAGTTATGTAACGATAGATATTTTGTGGCACTAGTTAAAAGTTCCGACTCCACCGAAAAGACTTCTGTCGAAAAAAATTTTTCGCTGAAACTTTGCCTAGGAGGTTATTTGGGGTGTGATCACGAATCTGCGCGCGCCCGTCAGCTGTGGAACACGTGAATCAACAGGGCGCCAACACGCGACTTCCGTCGCCCCTAACTCTGCTCAGAGTTGTATTGGGGTCGAGATACCTGCAGTTTGTTACTACCCAGAGAGATGCGGTTCTGCCCATATACAACATTTGCGCCGTTCCGACCTACCGTTGAGATAGTATCCTGGTTAGGCTTGTTAGAAATGAAATTTCTGAATTTTCTCAAAACTTTCCGGACACCCTGATAAATCCGCTTTTTCCTTCTCTGTCGAAGCCAGTTCACCACTGCCTTTCAACAAACTGGGAATATCATTGCTATTCCCTAACGTGATCTTATGAAATGGTAAAAAACTGTTTTGTCCCTTGTTTCAGTCGTTTTTCTTTCTATGCAAAGATTATAAAGATAAACGGCTTTACTAAGTTGGATGGATAACGACTTATACAGTGACCAGTCATGACTACTACCATAGGCACGAGCCTTCCTCCAAGCGTAGAACGACGTTTGTTCAATCTTATGATGTAGGTGGGATATCCTTTTTCATCTTCATTGGTTATACGCATGGGCACATACAGATCGATTATATGATGAAGCATTGCAAACAAGGTTTCACATAATTGATCAGCCGAGCTACTAGAATTCATTATACCGATCTAGTCAGTGCTGGCTAGATACGGCTCAATCTGTTGATAGTCGGCGCATTTGAAATACTGCAACAATTTGGGTTCCTTGTTCTTAGGTTTGAAGTCAGGAGTTTAAGTTACTTTATGTGAGCATTCGGCGACCATATGCAATCTCGGAGCGGGCACCAGCCGGCTTAGTACCAGTAGTGGTGCTTGCTGGTTAATGCGGATTTCCGCTCAACAGTATTCCTGATGAAATCCATCCCCTGTTAATGACGACGCGAAACAGGTATGTTGATTTCTCTCCACTTGCTGAATTAGAATCCTACTTCGAGGGGAGCAGCTCTGAGACATCCGCTTCCATCCCTTAAGCTTGTTCGAAAGCTTTCACAAGATGAAACTGCCACTTTGCTCCCAAGGAAATTCAGGAATGGAGGATGAGACAAAATAGTCCGACTCCCACCTCTCTGAACTAGCATTGTACCAATAAGCCTTTTTGAAGGAGATAATACCAATCAGGTATACATACGTCTTAGATAACAACAAAGAAGAGGCTGCAGCTCAAGTCAGTATCAAAAGCCTCATTAATTCTCTATAGAACCTGGAATTCAGTCTCGAACTGTCACGTACGTTTCGTTGCCAGTCGTCGATACAGCTCATCACAAAAATCACGAGCTAGGCTACTGTATTGGGAGCACCTCTGCCAAGATGGGAACCACATGCACAGGAAATTCAGGCAAATTATTATACTTCAGTGAGAGGTCATCTTGTAGACTATGTATTGCATAACTGACCGCACAAAATTGCACGAATTGGGGCCACCATAGCAGGCCGTGGCACGCAGTACATACAGCGAACGTTAACCCTCTTCTCGATTACAGGTGCATCCGAACATGCCGAGTTGGACATAGGAAAGAACTTCGTAATCGAGGCAATTTTAACGGGTGTGTTAACAACACGGGACCACATCCGGTGCTCCTTCCCCTTATCAGGGGATGCCTTCAGTTTCTCATGGAACTTCGGGAAGAGACATATGCCTTGTGAAAGAGCTTAAAACGCTGATCACAAATTTAGACTCTAAATCTGCTGTTTACTGTATGTCGCGTGCGCTTACAAAGCAAGGGCGGAACGCTGCGTAATCAGCGCACCCATTAGCAACGTCAGCGGTGGCGACGGCGGCGCAGTGATAGTGTGCTCGCTTTGCAGGAAGACGATGATGAGTTTGGTCCCCATCGATGTTGGTGTTTTTGCCTTTCGTGACATATCGTCAGAGACATTCCTTATCCTCATTTCCAACACATTTTTCAACAGACTCCTCGCAACAACTATCATATACCTTATCGAGCTCTTTGGAGTGGAATGATAACAAATTTTTAGTTTTCACGTAGGTAAGTCAAAATCGGATGCTAGATTCGTGATCAGCGTCTCAAATAACCCTGCACAGTGTTTGTGCGAAATTGGCGCTTTGACCCCATCACCCACATCCTCATTTTAAGCCTTTGAACCTTGGCAATCATTTTCGATCAAGGGTGATGACCGAACAATTAGGGTAAAAACCAATTGAGTGTGTTACGCTGTGGATAGGCTACACAACAAATCAAAATATCGATGTTGTTAGGTTTAATTGTTTTTAACAGCAAAGAGAAGCATAACTTTTCAGCTCGTGAGCACTATATTTCGGCTACACATTTTTTCTGCAATCTTCCATCATTGTTCAAGATTGGTACATGGGTAGCCACTCCAACAAGTTGGACGCTGACCTAGTTCATGTGAAGAAAGAGAAATCTGGTATTTCAATTTGGTACCGCCTTTTCATCTTCAAACGGCTCGGCTGTTCGAAAATCAGAAGGCACATGTACTGCGGGACTACAGAGGTCGAAAAACTACTTCGGCCATACTTCGACTATGGGGGTTATTTGAGACGCTGATCACGAATCTAGCATCCGATTTTGCCTTACCGTACGTGAAAACTAAAAATCTATCATTCCACACCAAAGAGCTCGATAAGGTATGTGATAGTTTTTGCGAGGCGTTTGTTCAAAAATGTGATGGAAATTAGGATAAAGGGTGCTCCTGATAAGTCACAAAATGCGAAAACACCAGCATCGATGGAGACCAAACCTGACATCCGTTTTTCGTTTTGCGCTGGAGTACGGTAGGTTACGGTGGGTACGGGTCACTAAGGCTGCCAAGGTCATAATTTCCGATTTCGCCCAAACTTCGCCTAGAGGAGGAGAGGGTGGGATATTTTGAGTGCTGATCACGAATATGACTGTCATTTTTCGTATTACGTTGGAGTTTGTGCGGAATAGACGACCATGACCCTAGTCACCCGTACCTACCGCAACCTGTCGTACTCTACGAAAATATGAACAAATGGATGTTAGATTCGTGAACGGCACCCCAAATAATCCCCTGGCTGAAGTTTGTGCGAAATCAGCAATTATGACCTTGGCAGCCTTAGTCATCCGTACCTACCGTGATCGGTCGAAATTTCAAAAACGGATGCCAGGTTCGTAATTAGCATACCAGATAGTCCCTCTAGGCTAAATTTGGGCGAAATCGGTGACGATGACCTTAGCCGCCCGTACCTACCGCAACCTACCGTAATCGGCCGTAATTTCAAAAACGGATGGCAGATTCGTGATCAGCACCCCAAATAACCTCTGAGCAAAGTTTGGGCAAAAAATTTTTTCGACCTCTTCCCCTCTGGAGTCCTGAAAGCACAATAGTCCCATCTTCGCTAGCCGAAGGGGGCTTCCGTCTCAATGGAAACTATCAAGTTTGAGCCCAGCAGCAACGTATTGCAATTGTGTATCCAAAACAGCTTATTGCCAAAACGGCTTATTGGGAATGTAACGCAATGCAAGAAAATAGCCCTTCACTCTCACCGTAAGCGAAGATGGTGCCATTGAATCCATCAACGCATCCATCAACGATACGACTGCCAAGCTCGTCGAACACTTGTTCCTAAACATAGCAATATAACGGAGCTCCTAAAATGTAACAACTGCTTCAAACCTGCGTCACGTTCTCGTCAAACACTGCATCGAATGTGAAGCCTCTAGGATTTCTCGGATTAAAGCTGAAAATAACGTTCTCAGAAGAAGCAATGCAAGGAAGAAATAGGCTAAGTCACCAGATATTCTTCTTATCCACTACTTCAACTACGCGCTCTTGTGGTACTGCAGATGCCGATGGGCGGACCCGCGCAGTGACCCTGATGAATTCCGTGCCAGGCATCTCTGAAATATACATTGCAAAGCGCATCACACCACTCAATTGTGGACCAAGAATTACTCGCACATTTGAAGTGGCGAAATATAATACAGCGTCAGGAAGCGGCGCGGCACAATCCTAGCTCATATGGAGGTGTGGCAAGCAACGCCAACCTCTTTTTTGGTTAATGGGGGTAGAAAAGATAAGTGGGCGGGAAGACGAGGGTGAAAAAACTCAAGATTATATGCCGCGCTGGTGTCCTTTACCATTATCCCTGGCCATTTCTGACATAAGGGGATATCCAATGAATAGGAAGTGACCCCTACCCCCAATTGGAGCACGACGCAGAGCGCGACAGCGCGTCTTAGGCCTCGTGCATATTTCCCGTCGCCGCGACGGAATCGCGGCGATGAGTTTTGCAGAGCGACGCGAAAGAATTTGAATTTCTCAGTGCTCGTCGTATCGCTCATCGCTCTGCAAGGGAGTGCGACGGCGATCTGCCCAGGACCAACGCTAAACAGCGCGCGCGGCGCGAAAAAGTATGAAATAGCCGCGATGAGCGCGGGAAGCTATCGCGCATGCCGACCGCTACTGTTGCGGCGGCCGCGGCGAAGTTTTCCTTGTTTATTCGACCGCGTGCGGCGAAATGACCATGAATTGAGCACCGCGATGGCATCGCGGCGATGGAAGTATGCCCCCGGCCTTACAGGTAGGACAGTCAACAGTTGGGACAATTACTTCACTCTCTAATAGCCAACCACCCTGTTCATTGAAATTGGCCAACACAATGAACAGCGACTGAGCCCTTCGGCAATATCTGGGAAGGCCGCGGCGGTGAAAACATCACCGCTTCTAGGATTGGATAATATCACCGATATACAACACATGATACAGATATCTTACCATGCATAATTCACTTCACCCGTGGGTAGCGCGTTCGTCACGGGGAGGGGGGCCAAAGCCAAGGGATGTCTTCGACAAGGCGGCCCTCGCCAGCTGGCTTTTCTTAGCTTAACCATAGGCGATTGCTGGCGAACTTATAACATTGGCGGTGGATCACCCAAGTTTACGATATATTGAGCATCAGGGTATGGATGGGGATCGTGCGCCGATTGCCGGGATTCGGAAGACGTCTTGCACACGTCACTAAACGTGCGTTGGGATTCAGAAGACGTGCCGAAGAAGTCCAACGTGCGTCGGGATTCAGAAGAGTAAGGAGAGCAGTAAAGGGGGAACAGTGAGGAGGAGCCAGGAAAGGAGGATCAGTAAGGAGGAACCAGTGAAGGGAGGACTAGTAAAAGGGGGATCAATAAGGAGGAACCAGTGAAGGTAGGGCATGTAAAGGGGGACCTGTGAAGGGAAAAGAGCAAAGGGGACCACAATAAGGAGAGACCACTAAGGCGGGCCAGCAAGGGAAACCAGTAAGGAGGGCCAATGAAGGGGACCACTAAAGGGAGAGAACTGAGGAGAGCCAATGTTTTCTCTCAATATCTTCAAACATGTGTCGGTTTTCTTAAAATGTACCACAGATGTCGTGCGGGTCAAGAAGAAGACGTGAATTTGACGTCGCACAGCATGTGTCTAGATACAGAAGACGTACCCCAGACTTGGAGGCATGCGTTGAACCTCAGAAGACCTTAATGGTTTTGTGCAACGAACGTGCGCGTGCTTGACTCTCACCCCATTTCTCTGCCGGCACAGATAAGGTGGGGGGAGAGGGGGAGTAGGGAATTACAAGAATGCGAGTAGTATTACTGCCGTCGGACAGTAAACGATATCGGTCTGTTGACCAATACCTATTGATTTTGTCTATGTTTCTGCAGATTAAGCACTTCGGACTGTGACTCTCACGATCTATTCCTCCCCACACAGAGAACGGGTACTTCGGAGAACAAATCGCGAACATGCGAGAGAGGGTGCACTGTATTCATAGGACCAATTTTGGAGATTCTGCCCTGCGTAATCCTGCTATACTATTCCCTATAGTAAAACTAGTTTTTTTAATGTAGTGAAAATAAGAAGGCCTAAAGAAGAAAAGTAGACAGTCGGGGTGTCCTGTTCTCGAGGCTTTTGGCCGCTGAACCTCCGGTAACATAGGATTAATCACATTCCAAGCAGTGATGAGCGAATTAACCGTTATCCGTTATCCGGTTTCCGGGGGGTTTTAGCCTTTCCGTTTTGTTGTTCGTTATCCGGCCCAAAATTGCCGGATAACGAACAACAAACTAGATGATTCTTAGGTTTGAACGTAGAGATGTGTGGACTATGTAGGTTGTCCTTCACGGTCGCAAGAGTGGTCGTCAGAAACAACAGAAGTCATTCCAATCCAGAAGGGTTAAGTGGCATTTCCTCACTTGGGAACTGGTTACATAGTTTTAAGGATTCCTAATTTCCATCCTTCCAGAGTCGCTAAACTTGTACCGTACATCTATGAGGCCTGCTAGACATAGAATTGTTCAGTCATTCAATTAATGTGCAGACCAAGAATGAATACAACTGCTGACCGTTAGACGTGTAGGGCCTGGCGCAACCTAGGAAATTTTTTTTACCGCCGACCTTTGCGTCGTGTCATTTGTGGCTCCATGTTTGCAGTGTGTTCCATTTGATTGTATGGGGTTAAGATATCTTCTTAGTCATATGATGTTGTGAGTTATCAAACAAATACTGCAGTACAGCAATGAATACAAGCGAAAGAGAAATAGGCCTGACCCAGGTACATAAAGATAGCGACTTCTCCATTAAAAATTTAAGCGATGCAACAAACTACTAAACAAACTTATCATAGCGGGTGCTGCAAGGCATGTAGATTCGTCCTAGTTTGTAAATTTCCCAGTAAAACTTCTCTATTACATAGGGAGTCACACCCTTTTAGGAACACGTCGGATATTCTTACCCTTCTGGATGTCTGTCGTTGAATGTGTGTATGGCCTACGCATTGCTCGCAATTACTACCCAATAAAAAGTTAGTGGTATTGTATCCATCCCGGATAATTCCACGTTCAAGTACTTTGGTTCTTGGGATGTTATCGAGCAGCAACAACAATAACGGTTCTTATCATGGTGTAGAATCAAGATTGTTATGTACCTTTATGCGTTTGGACGTCTCTCGTCTTCTTCATAGCACGGAAAAGTCAAGAGACATTGGGAGAGTTGCTCTTCCAAAGACCATTCTATTTTTCAGCAGCTTTAATTGAGAAAAAAAAGCTAGGCGGCTGATAAATAAGACAACATAGACAACCCTCTGGAAACAGGCGAAATGAGCATACGTTGCTGCTTGCTTGTCTTCCTTCTGATGGGCAGAAAATCCCATGTCGTCGCTAATGCGGCGACTGCACTGCGTTTAAAAAACTATTAAAATGTCTAGAAATGGCCTATGAATTAGTGGTGTTTCAACTCCTAATCTGCCGTTGAAATAAGAGCAATTTAAAACGAAATTTAATTTTTGTTGTTTGTTCGTTATCCGTTTTTCCGTTATCCGGCCATTTTCGGGCAAAATTATCCATTATCCGTTATCCGGGTTTCAAAATTTCATTATCCGCTCATCCCTGATTCCAGGCCGTTAGCTACTGCGGAACTAAGATTGCGCTAATATGGTGAACCACATCTAACTTGCGGCGGTCAGACGATTAGATATGTTTTATGCTTCCCATGAAGTAACATTGCAATAAACCCTGAAGGCTTGGTTGGCCTGGGCCATAAATAAGAGCCTCGATTCATCGGCCCATTCAGGCGACATCATACGCTTACTCCGATTGAGCTACCAAGCCTGCCCTACTCGATATGCTGTTACAGTGTGTGCAAAGTAAATGAGGTGGTTGATAGTTTTAAGGAAAAGCTCATCAAACAAGGCTAGGGACTATGGAAGCGCAGAATGGCGAAAATGAGAAAAGGACAGCACTATCTCAACAGCATAAAGCAGTTAAACATCGCAAGCGGCATAAAAAGGAGACAAAACCTTTAACACAACCTAGGGATATAGTTGTGCTCGGACGTTTATGTTCGAATAATTAATCGAATAGTCAAATATTCAACACTTCTAAAGTTTAGAGTATTCATTCGAATTCGAACATCGGAAGGACGCCATCCATATGCGAATATTTATTTATATTATTCCAAAATCGAATAATTTTGAACGAATCAAATCAAATAAATATAAATAATAAAAATGAATATAAAATCAATTCAAATGTTCAAATGTCTGATCACGCAACATTTGTATGATCATTGTCCTAAATTTTGATCTGTGTATACCAAATTTAAATACACTGAAAAGAAAAGAAAATAGGAAATCGATTCTGCCTAGGTGTCTTCAAAACCTTTATCTGTATATCTTGGCTCTATGGTAGTTGGGGGTTACCTTATAAAAAGCGTCAACAAACAAGCAAAAAGCAATGCTATAGCTCTGTTCGCTTGTGTTTTCCGCGCCAGCAGAAGAGAGCACAGATTTAGACGGGGGAAGGGAATCCGGGGTGTGACTAAAGTGACACACCCGTGTTAAAACTGTCTACATCCTGCAGTTCCTCCTTTGCCCAATTCGGAACCAGATAAAACGCGGATCTCTAATCGAAAAGATGAGAGAAGACTGAATTTACATTCGCTGCATGTGGCTACTAGCCACACCTGCCCGCCGCGGCATGCTGGTGACTCCCCATCCACCTACTACCAAGGCGTCTACCACAACACTGGAAAGTATCGCCGCGTGCACTTGCCAAACCAGAACTGTTTTCGCCTCAGCCGCTCTCACAAGGAGGGACGCCAAGTCGATAAACACAAGGAGTAGGGGGTCTTTGAAGTCACAATGGAATTCGGCGCATCACGGGTTTGGGGTCTTGTACGCCCGCGATGCCTCCGCCAGCAATTGGATCGGAGCGCAGTGGAGGCGAGGTTGCCTCATGCGAGAAAGGTCGAGGGTTCGGTTCTTGTGTGCTGTTGCATCTTTGCATTTCAACTGACTGGTTGTGGTTTGGGGATTCTGACGTCTATACCATTTTCAGACGACATACATGGACCAATGACCTCGGGAAAAGCCATCCTGCTCGGATTTTCAAAAGAGACCAGGATTTGCCGTCGGAGGTGATCAAGTGAGAAACGCGGACTGTGGATTCCGCAAATTAATCTACACGGCATCGATACACTCTTTCCCTCATCTTTGTCTGTAACCTGGAAATCAGAGGTCTGCTGAAGATTTTCTAAAACTTGACACCACAATGTCTGAAGATGCTCGAGTAGTGATCCACCTCTCCCGCTGAAGTGTTCCACCTTGAGACAAGGAACCTTCGAGGAAAGAAATCAAGCTGGCCGAACGAACGGCCACCATACTAAAGGACTTCGAAGCACGTCACTTGAAGCTGACGAAGACGTTGTGGTTAAAAATCCGATCAGTAATAAAAAAAAAGTCACAAGAAAGGTATTCTCCACAGCGTACAGCTGGAAAAATGCGGAGAAAACGTCTGAAAAGGTATAGACGTCGGAATCCCCCAAATCTCAACCAGTCAGTCGAAATCCAAGAATGCAGCAGCGCAGAGGAACCAAACCCCTGATCTCCCTCGCACAAGTCAACCCTCTACCCACCTGCGCTCCGAGCCACTAGCTGCAGACGCATCGCGGGCGTAAAAGACCCCCAAACGCGTGCTGGGCCGTATCCCATTGTGACCCCCTACTCCTTGGGTTTAGCAACTTGGCAAAAAATAAACACATTTTCAAAGCAATTGAGGGGTGAGTATTCTCGCTATATGACTCGTTCAGGCATACGCTTCATACCCTACCCTTGTGAAAAGTTTCGACGGCTACACAACGTTGCGCGTTTCTTGCGCATTGTTTCAGCCGTATGCGCTTCGCCGATCGAAGACTGTTCGGCACGGCTATTGACCTCCTAGGCAGGTTGGTCGACATGTTCGGCACGGTTACTGGACTCCTAGGCACGTTGGTCGACGTGTTCGGCACGGCTACTGAACTCCTAGGCACGTTGGTCGACGTGTTCGGCAGGCACGATTTTCTGACGCCTAAAGGATACGGTAACCATTCGGGGGTGTGTTCGTCAGGATCGTGCTAGTCGAATAGCCTCGGGGAAGGGGTCATCATGTACGTCAGTGGATAGTCGATTTGGTAAGGACGTACATGAACAGTTACATCGGGGGGGGGGGGGGTCACCATGTAGGACAGTCCCAAAGAACGGTTTGTCTGTACGGATGGATTTTTTTTTGTAGTGTCTTCTATCGCACAGTGAGCTGAGGTAGGCCATTTCTGATGTGATTTCACATACATACGCCTTCTTTCCAAGGTGGACCCCCTCTCTGGGATTGCAGTACCGCTGAGTAGACGGTGACCCCTCCCCGACACTATTTTTTGTTTCGTACTACACAAAACGTTGTGTGGGGCTGCCCTACATGGTGACCTCTCCCTCTCTCCGACCCTACTTGCGCCGGACTATATGGAAGCTCCTCACATTCAGTAAACCGCAGCAGCAAAGACCACTTGCCTAAATCTGCAGAAACCGCACTTGGAGGAGACGGGACGACCGAAATGCAGTTCGATGAGCTTTTATACGAATTTCTATCTGCGACTAATCACTTGATCCCTTGCTATCACTCCGCCCTTGCGATGCACACATATCAAGCCTTTTGAGCAAACTCGAGATACTCGCAGGTGACTGCCTGGCCGCAAATATTTGAAAACACCTAGTTGCACCTTACCGTTATATACTAATGACCGTGGACAGCTGTTATATCTATGAGTCTATGAGCATACAAGTTATCTCATGCACGAGACAGGTACGGAATTCATCATCATTTTCATTAGCGTCTGTCCCGCTTGGTGGCGGGGTCCGCTCTTCTGGTGTGGTGACGCCAATTCTCCCGATCAAATGCTTGATCAGGGTGCACACCAGCCATCTCTAAGTCCAAGCGCAACGTATCTAGCCAACGTTGCTTCGGGCGTCCTCTGGGCCGCTTTCCAGGGACCACAAGATTCAGGCCAATCTTACACACGGTGTCGTCGTTAGCGCGAAGGACGTGGCCGTACCATCGAAGACGAGCTTCGCGCAGCTTCTCGGATATCGGGGCGACACCGAACCTCTGTCGTATGGTGTCGTTACGAACGCGGTCCAAACGCGTAATTCCAGCCGTCCACCGTAGCATCTTCGTCTCCATTACACTGAGGCGGCTTTCAACTTCCTTCGTCACGGGCCAGCATTCAGCACCGTACGTCGCTACTGGGCAGACTACTGTTCTATAAACCTTCGATTTGAGGTGCTCAGGTATTGTCCTGTCGCAAAGCACCCCAGTCAGCGAGCGCCATTTGGACCAGGCTGCACTCACACGCGCATTCACCTCCATCTTTAAGCTGCCATCGGACGTGACTGTTGACCCAAGATACTTGAAAGATGTCACTCGTGAGAGCTCAGTACCATCGATCTTAATAGATCCGTGCTCATTCACATCCGTCGTCAAGTATTCCGTCTTTTTGACGTTTAGCTTGAGACCGAACAATGCCAAACGATCGCACCATGCCTGTGCCTGTCGCTCGAGTTCGGTTTTGTCTTCACATGCAAGCATGACGTCGTCAGCATACAGCAGCGTCCAAGGTGCCGCCATTTGGAGATCTCGTGAGATTGCATCCATCACGACCACGAAGAGCAGTGGGGATAGCGCAGATCCCTGATGCACCCCTACAGAGATGGGAAACTCCATCGAGGTGCCCGCTGGCGCTCGCACTCGACTCCTTGGGCAAGAGTATAAAATGCGCACCCACTCAATAAGCTCTTCAGGGATACCATGTTGTCGTAACGCGTACCATATAACATCTCGCGGAACGCGGTCGAAGGCCTTCTCCAAGTCCAGGAAGGCAAAATGCACCGGTTTCTGTTTCTCGCGGTGCTTCTCTAGCAGAAGACGAACGGCGTGAATGGCATCAACGGTGCCACAGCCAGATACGAAACCACACTGATTCGTGGAAAGCTGTACGACATCCCGGATACGTCCGTCGACAATTCGCTCAAAGATTTTCATGGTGTGCGAAAGAAGACGAATTGGACGGTAACTGGCGCAGTCTGCAGGACTGCCCTTCTTCTTCCAAATCGGGATGGTCGTGCTTTGCTGCCAACCCTCAGGCACTTTCTTCTCAGCAACAACCTGATTGAAAAACGCAGTCAGCCAGTCAGCAGGGCACCAGCCCTTCGACTTCCACAGGTCAGCTGGCAGGTCATCGGGACCAGTGGCTTTGCCTGACTTCATCTTCCTCAGGGCTGCTTCAGTTTCGCTCACTGTGATCTTCTGAACGGGACCGTATACAGGTGATGCAAAAGGAACAGCAGGATGTTCAAATTCTACATTCGAGATTTCCTCGAAGTAGTCGTGCCATCGCTTCACAGCCCTCTTACGATCCATCAGAAGATGACCGCTCTCGTCGTTAATGCCAAAGAATTTCTCAATGTCTTCTGCTTGGCGACAGCGAGCTTTGGCGAGTCGGTAAATATAACGCTCACCATCGCGCGTTTCCAATTTTTTGCTGACATCAGCGTAGTATGCGGCTTTAGCAGCGGCCACTGCCTTCTTTGCCGCTTTCTTTGCTTCTCGATAGTTCCGCCAATTATGGACTGTTTTATCACCGATAAACACGTGATAGAGCCGTTTCTTTTCTCGGACTTTCTCTCTGACATCATCAGTCCACAGCCATGCCTGCCTGCCAGCGTCGTCCAGGCTTCGTTGTGCCGAGTTCAAGGCGTGCAGCCCGGGTTATCGCATCGGTAGCGTCCTTCCAGGTTTCGTCGACAGTTGTCACTGTCGGCAACCGAATGCGAGAAATAACTGCCGCTTCCTTCTCTTTCAGTCGCCACCATTTGATTCTAGCCGACCCACATCGCTCGACATGTTTACACCTCGAAGGTGTGATCTTCAGCGAGCAGATCAGTGGACGGTGTTGCGTGGCAACCGTCTCATACGGCACGGTCTTCGCGTCTGTGACAAGGCCTTGGTCGCGACGCCTAACAAGGACATAGTCAATCTGCGTTTTAGCATTCCCGCTATAAAACGAGATGATATGGGAGTCACGCTTTCGAAATTTGGTGTTCACGATGGTGAGGTCATGTGAGTCTGCATACTCAAGTATACGCTCACCATCGGCGTTGCGCGACCCATATCCAAAACCACCATGACAGTTGTAGCCGTCTTTCGTTGCTCCGACGTGACCATTAAGGTCACCTGCCACAACAACCATATCTTGTGACGGTACTTCCGCTGTCTTCTCATCAAGCAGGGACCAGAACTCGTCCTTGGTTTGCTCGGAACAGCCTGTCTGCGGAGCATACGCAGAAAAGAAATGGCATCGTCGCTCTTCTACGGCGACAACAATCTTCATCAAGCGGTCATCGAAACGTTCTACGCTTGCAATCGCGTCACGGAAACGCTCGGAGACGATCACACCGACACCACTGGTGGTCCTGGGGCTTCCACATAGAACGGCCTTGAAGCCACGTCCTATGTCCCTTGACTTGCTGCAGGACCACCTCGTCTCCTGCACCGCACAGAAATCTATCTTTCTTCGCTCCAGTGCTTCTACCAACTCGCACGAGCGGCCCGTCAACGTACCCACATTCAACGTTGCTACGCGGGTCTTGCCTACGTTACGGGACTTTCGGACTAGCTCAGTTGCCCCCCGATGCCGTCCTCGCATCAGGGACCCTCGCACACTTTCCACACTCGCCGGGCTTTGCGAGTGCGCGTCGGCTCCCGCGGACGCCGTAGCATTATCTCGAGAAGTCTGAAACGCCATCAACCATATGATGTGACACAAAATGTTCGTAGGCCGGCCTGTCACTAGGGCCTGTCGCCTGCATTCGAATGTCCGTGTTTGGCTCGGCTTGCAAAAGCAAGCAGTTTCCAGTGGCACCACGTGGAGGAACGGACACCGCCACCAGACAGGTACGGAATTCAAAGGCGATTTTTATTGTTGTTAGGTGACAGGAAATCCGGAGTATCAGTGCTGGTTGAAGTCCATTAGATGAAGACTAGACCCAGCTTATAGCTCGTTTCACAAGTCCAGTGTACTCTCACTCAGGTGTTAGACGTGCCGTGAACTGAAACCGGTGCTATGGTAGTTGGGGTGGTCACCTTATAAAACTGTAACACGAAAAACAAAGAAACGAGGCACACTGACAGTAAAGAAAACAAACAAACAATGCTATCGCTCTGTTCTGTGCTCCAGAATTGGGCAGGACAAGGGACTCTGGTATGTGGGGCGACTAATGCGCATGTGTTAAAATCACCTATATCCTGCATTTCCCTCCCTTGTCCAATACGGAAGCGAATAAAACGCGAATCTATAATCGAAAAGAGGAGACGACTGCACCTACATTTGCTCTATGTAGCTACTCGCCACGCCTGCACACCAAGGCAGGCTATGCCTCCCACCCCCGCAAAGCTTGCTGATCCTTAATAGACTCTGGAAAGCGATGAGAACCACGGTGGCACTTACGACGGTTTCATCCAAGCTCCCAGACAGAAAATCCTTCAGAACGGTGGCAACGCGAAGGGCAGGCGCCGTGACGCGTCCGGTTTGCTTGGACAGATAACTTGCGTCCCCCCTCCTCCCCAACTGCTATAGCGACAAAGTGTCAGTAACAAGAAGGAGAAATGAAGGAGACACACTGATAGTGAAGAGCACAGGAACCATGTTTATGCGAGTGATGTTCAAACTCGGAGCAGGCACCAGCCCGTCAAGCGCTCATTGTCCTAGTGCGGAGCTGGACTTCCGCTAGGATAGCAAAGTGTTCTGTCCTACCGCAGCTGTACATTGAAATTTTCGGTACTATTGTACTTTTGGTACCCCACTTAATCTTGTTCAAAATGGGTCTACTAGGGGTAATCTGCCATGGGAAGAACGAATATCATAGTCGTTTTCTGCGGAAATGCCTTATAAGCGCGTTATATTAAGTTAGAATCGCTCAAGGCCTTGCGAAATAGCACGCGCTGGTAAGAGACGCAGAGACTCCGCCCCTACCAGCACGCACTCGCGGCCGTCTCCGAGGGGGGAGTGGGCACGCCGTGGCGACTAGCTACACAGCGCGAATGTGAATGCAGTCTTATCTCCTCGTTTCTATTAAAGATCCGCGTCTTATTTGCTTCCGTACTGGGCAAGGGAGGGGAACTCCAGGATGAAAGAAATTTTAACTCGGGTGCGCTAGTGAGCCCACACCCCGGAGTCCCTTCCCCTGCCCAATTCTGTGCTCTCCTCCGCGCCAGCGGAGGAGAGCACAGAACAGAGCTTTTAAGGCTTTTCGAGATTTCAAGGCTTATGCCCTGGCTAACCTCTGCTGCAGGCTAGGGACGGCGAAATAGTGCGCATCGTTAGGAGTCGGAGTCTCTGCGTCTCTTACCAGCGCGCGCTATTTCGCAAGGCCTTGAGCGATTCTAACTTGATATAACGCGCTTATAAGGCATTTCCGCAGAAAACGACTATGATATTCGTTCTTCCCATGGCAGATTACCCCTAGTAGACCCATTTTGAACAAGATTAAGTGGGGTACCAAAAGTACAATAGTACCAAATTTTCCAAGACCACAAGGTACTACTGCAGCAAATAAGCGAGACTGGTATGTTTCCTGCCATTGCCGCCAATGTGATGTTTAAATTTGAATTTTTCGCACAGCCGTCGAATGAGTCGTACTTACGGACAGCACACTTCATTCAACGGAAGAGGCCGAAATTTCCTCAGACACTCGCAGCGGTCATCTGTCCGCGAATTTCTGGTGAACTGGAAGGGCAACTACTCGTCGCCGGAAATTCGCCGACAGGTGACCGAACTTTCGCCAGCCAGATGTCCAGAATTGTGCCGGTAGTTCAGCCGAATTTCGAATCGGAGCGGTTCTTCTGCGTTCTTGTGACCTTCTCGATGACAGAATGAGACTGATACACATGAATAACAATTATAATTTTATTTCCATGTGTTAAAATAACATGCATCTTTTCGAAAAGCACAGGCAGCGAGTCAGACAAGGATGCACTGACAAATATAATGCTGGTCCACAAAGTCTAACAGTGTAATTCCGAACACATGATAATTCTAGGAGTAAGGAGGTAGCCGCGTGTACTCCTTCAAAGACCGTCGCAATTAGCCAGTTCGATCCTGTCAGCACGTACGCTTCTCCTGAATTAAGTAGACATACATGATTTCTACACTCAAATGTGATATTGTCAGAAGAAAATGTACTTACGAAGTCTTCCGAAGTGTTCAAAAACCTCTCAAAGCCTTTAAACAAGATGTCACGAAACCAAGTTTATACTCTGTGCTGCCGTTATCGAACAAATAGTCCCAGCACCTAAAATAAACTCGTTAGATATAGTTATGCATTTTCACTACGGCGGTACTTTCTACTTGAAAATGACCATTTCAAGATTTAAAAAAAAACCGATTTGTCTGTAATACAATATTAGCTAGCAGTGTGACTAACTTTAAATTTTCACAACCTCAAAACGAAATAAGAACTAACCAGTGGGTCCTTTGTTCACTGACAGCTATATTCATGAAGTATACAGAGAATCCTGTATAATTCTATGAGCAGCGTAGATCAACCTCGTTTCAGTGAGTCTAGCCTTTGCTTAAGGCACATTAATTACCACCTGTAAAAAATCTAGCTTTATTACTATTTCACTGTTTCGTGATTTCCGTTGGTTTTGCGGTAAAAACCCTGCATGCTCCTCAAAATTAAGAAATGAAACATGTGGTGTTCCATAATCATTTAGGAGTTAAGCGCTCTCGCCACGCAAACATTTTCTCCTCGTAATTATTCTATTATCCTCTTTTTTCTTTTCTAGAATTGCAAAATTGCCATATACCAGGCTTTAATTTAAAACTTTACATTTCTCTCTTTTTCTCAGTAATAGAAATAGGAGCAGTGTGACAATTGTCACACAAGAGATCTTCACATTCCCAGAACGGGTAAACATTCCCTCCTATTTCGATTTGGCATTATTTTCTCATTACATGATTATTATCTCAATTTTTCTTCCTTCCAACAAGCACACATCAGGGTTTATAAAGTTCTGCTGGCCCATTCCCACTCTAGGATTGCGCTAAAACAGTGGACAAAACACTCGTTATCCTAAGAATGATCCCCAACTCTTATTGCGCCCAGACTGATACGAGGAACTTATCTATCGTCGTCTGCGACGATGCGGTCCCTTCTCTTCGCCCCATCCACAAGGTGCGAGGGCGAACGGACTTTACTCACTAACTCATCACGACTAGCAATAAACGGTTCGACTCTTCTCTCTTCTACCTAATCCACTGAACCACCGCTTTCTTGGGCAAATAAGACCCATCTATCATAGCATTCATCACATTTTGGTGCATCGGCCTAATAAGCCCAAAGTAAGAATAATGGTACTATAGGGGAGAAAATGGAATATTAACGTCCTCCAATGAGAAAAATATGCGAAGTAAAGGCGAGGAGAGAGGGTTTGCGTGGCCAGACAACTGCTCACCGCTTAATTGTAAACATTGAAATAAAACCCTAAACTCTTGTAATGACACCAAGTCAATACAAGAGTTCAAAGGTTCTAGTCAAAAGTCATACAAGAGTACGTACCTCTAAGCCAGCTTGATAACATTCTCCTCTTTCAAACGTATAGCAAAAGCCACAACAATTAGATGCTGTGCTCCAACAAGTTAATATAGACACCTCTTGCATAACAGATAGGTCCTTGAATAACATGAGCGCGTACCATTCTACTGAAAAGTGAAAATAAGCACAAGAAGGTAACGGTAAAAGTATGCTAAGTGTACAACGAATCAAGTTACAAAAGTGAAAGAGAGAATATGAGCCCAGGAAACTCTCCACTGAGGATTAACGCGCTACAATCAAACGCTCACTCGCGTCGCGTATCCCGCGATGCGGCGAATTGACCGCACTAGGGTGCCTCGCCTCGAATTAACGCCAGCAGATGACCTGTTGCGTCAATATTCGTCACTTTCCTCAGTAGTTGACGGCTCCGAGTGTCTGAGTCCGCTCAGCGTTGGCTGACGATGGATCGCCTCGAGCTTTTCGTCTAACATTGGGTGTTGATTCTTCATAAGGGTATCTCATCAGCGAGAAAACAAGTGAGGCTGCCAGAATTTGCCTTTAAGCGTTGCTCAGGCAATTTTCGAATGCTTACTACAGTCTGAAGAATAGGTCTAAGGGGTTATCTCGTGTCGATACAGGCTATAGGCGGCGCTTTATAATGTCAGTTTCAGGTTGCGTTATCCTCATGGGAAACTAATTGGAGGGTGGAATTAGGTCCAAATGTAGGAGCGTATTAACCACCATGGGCGCGTACTAGCGCACTGACAAGGGAAGGGTCGCATGTCTGAACAGGGAGGGCGAGTCATATAGGAAGAATTCCACCCTTGAGATACTATAAAAATGTGTTTCTTTTCTGCCAAATCGTTAAACCCAAGGAGTAGGGGGTCCTTGAAGTCACAGTGGAATCGGTGTCTCACGAGTTCTGTTGTCCATTGTACGCCCGCGATGCCGCTGCCGGCAAGCGGCTCGGATTGGAGTGGATAGTAACGGCTCGACGGCGACCGTCCGCAGTGCACCTTCGAGTCCGTCCACTCCGTAGCGCGGATGCTACACCGGATGAGTATAACATAGGCCATACCTGCGTTACTAAAGGGGTGTGAAGTGGCATCTGAGTTTAGTAGAATGCAAGAGCGCCTTCAGTCTCGTCCAACGTTGTGGCACTATTGTACTTTCAGGACTCCAGAGGTCAAGGAGAGGTCGAACAAAATTTGTCTCCCAAACTTCGCCCAGGGGTTATTTGGGTGCTGATCACGAATCTGACATCCGCTTTTAAAATTTCGGTCGATTGTGATAGATTGCGGTAGGTAGCGGTGGCTAAGGTCATGTCATTGATTTCGCCCAAATTTAGCCTAGGGGTTATTTGGTATGCTGATCACGAACCAGGCATCCGTTTTTATTAATACGCTGGAGCACAGTTGCTATGGGTAAGAAACACTTACCTGTAGCAACCGTACTAGAATATCTGAAGAAGTGTCTTGCCTTTCGGTGGCCATGACCTTAGTCACCCGTACCTACCGTAGCCTACCGTAATCGCCCGAAATTTTAAAAACGGATGTCAGTTTCGTGATCAGCATCCTAAATAACGTCCTTGGGCGAAAATTTTTTTTCGACCTCTCGACGATCTCTTGAGTCCAGGGGCCAGATTCATCAACCGCTTACCACCTTCTAGCGGTGAAAATACCGTCAAATCCCTTGATATGACATTCATAAGTATCAGGTTGGGCGATATTTGCACCGTTAAAGGGCGGTGAGAGGTTGATGAATCTGGCCCCTGAAAGTATAATGGCGCCACGTTGTTTTAGGAAGCGGTAGCTTTGTGGAGGCGGACTGAGAGAGGAACTTATTAGCTTTGGTTCTGTTATTTTTAATTTCTATTTTTTAATGGTTCTGTTAGGGTGCGTGGAGCGCATTCGGAGGAGGCGCCGGCTGTCGCCGATACCAGTACATCGGCTGGCCACCGCAAGTCATTGTATGGCCAAATGCGCATTCAAATCGCCTCCACGACATCCCGTAGAAGTAGAATGCGTGGCGCATCCCGAAGAGGATTGAATAACGCCGTCCTTTATCCTTTATCCTTATCCTAATGGTTCTGTTATATTTTATATTTCTCGCAAAGCTAATAAGGCCAAAGGTACATCGACTTGTTTGATCCGTCTTGGATCTTCTGATGGGAAGGAAATTATTATCTACTCTCCGCCTCTAGTATTACTGTCTCTATCTCTTCGTTTACCCCAGAGAGCGGGGAAAGGAAATAGTCAAATGCCGAGGAAACTACAGGCTGGGGTTCTTTACGTCCGTTGGCTGCGCAGCGTGCGAGATAGAAGTACTTAAGTTGAGTAAAAGGAACGTTGTTCGACGGAGACCCGTCCTTCCATATTGTGAATCGTTCAGATGGAGTGCATAGCATTACGAGTAACAGTAGCTATATCTGTTAGCCTTACGCTTGTGGACTCAGCAACTAGGAGGTCTGCTCCAGTGAATCTTCGAGCTGAATAGCTCCTTTTGCGATATAAATATTACTACTAGGTTATTTAGGGGTCGTTTAGTGTGCGCGCGATCGAGTCATCAATCGCGTCGCTCGATCAATTCGGCCACTACGCATGCGTCGCGTCGCGCGCACAGTAAACGACCCCTAACCTCTATGTAACTTCGCACCGTTCAGTATACTCACATAAACCCGGGGCCAGATTCATCAACGACTTACGTAACTTTAATGGAGAATTGTAAGCGAAAAGCTCATAACGCGGTTTATCAAGCGATATGGTGAGCGATAAGCCGCGTTATCTGGGCTTTTCGCCTACAATTTTCCCTTAAAGTTACGTAAATCGTTGATGAATCCTGCCGCTGGATGACTTTATGGCGGCCCCTCACGAGGGCCGTGACTGCGAGCGTGATCTGAAGTCACGCAGGACTGGAGGTTCCGTTGCTTCCTCTATCCAGCAGGGGCCAGATTCATCAACGCTTACTGCCCTTTAACGGTGAAAATACCGCCAAACCTAATGCTGATGAATGTCATATTATCAGGGGTTCGGCGGTATTTTCACCGTTAGAGGGCGATAAGCGGTTCATGAATCTGGCCCCGGATTTCAACGGCCTTTTCTCGTGGATTTCTGTTGTTTAAGTACGCTCCGTTATTGCTACCATTGCTCCCGTCGCTCCCATCCAGGGTTGTGTGTAAATGAAACTTGAAATTTCGTAAATCGTAGTTACGAAAAAGCCGTCGTAAATCGTAAGAGGTACCTGACGTGTAGTGGCACTAAATCTCTAACGAAAGGAAAAATCTCCGGCGAAGGAAATAAAAGAGCACCGCGGCGGTTAGTTGGAGGTCTTGCTGTATACTCTGTGTACCCAAATCACATGTGTTGGTTTGTTGTGTTTCGACCATGTCCATCCAAAAATCGGAGATAGCATTAAGACACTGCGTTGCAGGCATGAGTGACAACCATTTGACTGCATTACGACTGCCTCCATTCGGATTGATTGGAAACAGCGATGGAGGTGGGTCGGCTTCCAGCGCTCTGTGTTCTAAACAGGAAATCTGCGGTCATCTTGATTGCTTGGCAAATCCAACAGTTGTTTGCTTAGGGTCGTACTCGGGCGAAATAGATCACACCGACTTTCTTTCGGACAATATCGGGTCGCTGTTTTTGAATCAGAATTTCTCGGACGTCACGTTTGTGGTGGATGGAGAAAAGTTTCCCGCTCATAAAGTTCTTCTTGCCGCTCGCAGTGAGTACTTCAGGTATGTTTGTTTATCCTATTGTGGTGCTTCCTAAGGGGTTCGATTTTTTCTTTAGGGCGATGCTGTACGGTGGGATGAAGGAGAGTGACGAAGGAGAAATCGTTCTTGAGGAGACAAACGTGTTCGCTTTTCGCATTCTACTAAGGTACGCAGGCTAGGTGTTGTCGTTGCTTGACAGCAACCTATCAAGAGCAACACTTCAGAAACTGACATTACTTAACATTTAGGTACATTTACACTGCAAAGCTTACTTTGCTTGAATACAAGGAGGAGCAAGTCATGGATATTCTCGGTCTCGCTCATAAGTACGGATTCATCAAACTGCAAAATGCAATTGCAGATTACTTAAAGGTAGGCAAACTTTACTCTTTCTGATTAAAAATGAAGGATTTTGTTTCCATATAAGCAAACGCAAAAGGGTTTCAAAGTTGTGGCGGTTTCAGGAACTAACAGTGTAATAGATCATTTTCAGCTGATGATTTGGTGCACATTTATGTTTATTTTGTTGCGAAACTTCGAATGCCGAGCTCGTTTTTTGTTGTGAGATCCTGGTGGTAAATGAGGCACATCCTGGAGTCCCTTGCACACACACGGGTCCTATTCTCTATAAGACCTGTAATTCTCCCCATCGAGTTGGGCGTTCACTGGAGTGCGAATAATGATATTTGAAGAATTCTTAATGAGAAATATGTCTGCAAGTATTCTACACCTCGAAAGTGATTGTCCAAAACAACACCTATATGATTTCAAAATAGCAATCGTGCGTCCACGACTATCGTTGTCCAATCGAGAATGTAACTATCGGACATAGCGCATCACCATGCACCTGAGCGGAAAAATGTCTGTGTGCCGAGCTCGACTCGGAACTTCGTCCATAGCCGTGATCAGTGCGACAATGGGCAGCATTTTGGGGTTTCACTGTTTCTGCGCTGAGGAATCTCGAGTCAAAGCTGACAGACCGTTCCAGCCACTTTCAGGCAAGGCTAAAAGTTGGTATATTGTATAAGTGGTATATATTGTTAATAGTCCACAAGCCTCGAAAAAAGCCAAAAAAAAATTGCAGTAGACGTTTATCGAAGCTGATTCCAGTAGGCTCCAAAAGCGCGTGCGCTCGATTTCAGGTTCTTATTTTGAGTTTCCCATCAAGGCCAACAGCCTTTCATTCTCCGGGGTCGGTGGATTGGCACCAGACTTGTCTGGTCAGGATAAAACAATGACGTGGTCATCAGCTGAATACAGCAGGTGATTTCATGGGCCAAATACGCGTTCAATTTGTCTCGATGACGTCCCTTAGAGGTGCAGTGCTTGTCGCATCCCTTGAAGGAAATGATTTTTGCCGCCCTTTTTCCTTCTTATCCTTTTATTCTGTTTACTAGACGTTCAGCGGCCTAGCGACCGCAAAACGTCTGGTTAGGGGCGTCGCCCCCAAACCCCGAGAACTACCCCAATCTTCCTTCATTCTCCTTTAGGGCTTCTTACTTTTATTAAGTGAAAAACCGATTTTACCAATCAGATTAGTCCAGCTAGATATGGTAGGACAGAATCTTCACTGCTCTTATGAAGCCCATCCACCCTCTATCACATGTACCGATTTATTCTCCGAAGTGTCCGTTCACTACGTGGTGAGGAAGAGATTGTGAAAGTCTCAATCCAAAGTACTTAATCTGCCGAAACATTAATAAAATCAATTGGTATTGTGTTTACGGTCCGACGACAAAACTATTCCTCTGTGTCCCATAGTCACTTCCTCTACCACTTTCCCCCCCCCCCCTCCCCTCCCCGCGAATACTTCCTTACCTATTCCCCTTACTGGGAATCCCTACGCAAGTTTGACGTCTTCAGCACTTCCTCTGAATCCCTACGCACGTTGGACCACATCTTCAGCACGTGTTCTGAATCAATACGCACATTGGATGACGTCTTTAGCACGTCTTCTGACCTGACGCACGTTGAACGACGTCTCGGGCACGTCTTCTGAATCCCTACGCTCCGCACTTGGTCCCCATTCATATCCTGACGCGTTGCCCGCTGAATACATCGTAGTCTTGGACGATCCACCGCCTAGGATATAGTTCGCCGGCAACCGCCCATGGTTAAGCTCAAAGAAAGCCCGGCTGGCATACGCCGCACTTCGTAGGCATCTCTTGAGTCCCCCCCCCACTTCCGTGATGGACACGTGACATTAACCCATTATATATAGTAAGATGATGCACCTCGCAGGCGAGGACAAACGGAAGACCGTATAATGAGCACAATAATTTCAAGCAGTAGGAATACAATAGTTACAAACATTGACTGTTGCAGCTACCGGGAAATAAATCTTTTATACTGTGTGAAGTAGTGGGACAAAGCGCTATTTTTCGAGGAAATTTCAAAAGTTCACTCACAGTTGGATTGCAAAAAAAAAACTGTGTCCGATCCTATTTTGTCCCCATCCGGGTTGTTAGTGATAAAATCTTGTATTAGGGCAGAATTTATTTGTACTGTGTAGGAGGAATTCTAAACATGCGTGAATCCTTTGTATGAAACGGAAGTACTGATGTGATAAGGGAACGGGAGAGGGAGAGGATATTTGGAAGTCAAAGCAATGTGGATACTTTTAAAAGGTTTTAGGCCATACTGAACAACAAGAATCTCTGCACAATTTTCAACATTTCTCAACTGTATTTCCTCAGCGATCTGACGGAGTATTGCCTGGTGTTTGCGGACCAGAACGCATCGGAGGTGCTCAATACACAGGCGAGTATTATCCAGAATTCTGCTAATGAAAGCTAGCAAGGATTCGCTATTGAAAATGAAGATCTGTTGTCGTTCAGGGGTTCCTCCAGCTGTCACTTAACGCTGTGACTCAGTTAATAGCTCGAGACTCCTTTTGTGCTTCTGAGATCGACATATTCTGCGCAATACGCGACTGGGTCAAGGCACGACCGGACATGCAGGTGGCATTGTTGTATATCGCATGCAGGCATGTTTTCACGCTCCCCTGTAAAGGCACGTGGTTTCAGACCGCGGCCGTGGAGATGCTCATGAAGTGTCTGCGCCTGTCCCTCATCAGTCAACGGGACCTTCTCAATATAGTTAGGCCCTCGGGACTGTTCGCTCCAGACACCATATTGGATGCCATTGAAGAGCAAGACAAGAAGCGTACCACTGATTTAACTTATCGTGGTTTCTTAAGTAAGTGTTTTGGTTCTACATTTACCTTGTTTGAGAAGTGCTCAGCATGAAGCGTTCAAATATTCCAGCCCCTAACACGAACATAGCAACTGCTCAGCTTGGAGCTGTTGTTATTTCTGGAGAGTCACCGAATGTGCTCCTGAGCGAAGCAGGAGGTCGTATTTTGTCCGCAACGATTGTTTGAAGGCCTCAATAAAGAGCTTACTTAAAGGCATCCCCCCAGACGGTGACCGCAGCCTCACTCGGCATGCAATTGGTGACGAGGAGGGGATAGTCGTGCAGCTCGGTCGACCGTACATAATAAACAAGATCGTGCTTCAGCTGTGGGATCGCGAAACAAGGATGTACTCCTACTATGTCGAGGTGAAGTAGCAGTTATTCTTTCAGAAAACGGCTTTTTGTGACGTTTTGGGGGTGAGTAGTAGGTTTTGCCTAGGTTTCATTTAATAGTCCGTTTTCAGATAAGTATGGATCGCCGCGATTGGGTTCGCGTAATAGACCACACTAAGTATCTCTGCCGCTCTCGCCAGACACTGTACTTCCATTCTCGCGTTGTGAGGTAAGTAGAGTTAAGCATTACGCTTGAGACTTCAATGATTTTTCAGTGTTAACTCATAATCGAACCGTCAGTTACTATATTAAAAAAATGCGCGTGGTTTCTGTGGTATCCTTTGTAAAGGAATGTTGTGTAAACGTGGAGTGCGCTCAAACCTGACATATCCGAATTTCGTTCAGCTAACAAAAAGGCTTTCTCAACGGTAGGCCGGAACGGCCCAAGTGTTGTATATGGACAGAATCGACATGAAAAAGGACGCCGGAAGGGAAAGCTCTACTATCATACTTTCACGACTCCAGAGATGAAAACATTTCTTCACCTAAGCATGGCCAAGAGAGGTTATTTAAGGCGCTGATCACTTATAAGTACATACTAAGGACATATATGTAAGGTCTTATTTGAAATTGGAAGTGATTACGGTGGGCAACTGCTGGTGTGAGCGTGGGTGAGTGACTTTACTCATCACTCAATAGAGGTTGTGAGGTAATGTCGGATCATTCTGTGTTAACATTAGCAAGAAAACCTGTAAGAAATTCACTTGTACCGCACTACACGATAGGTAACTTGCGATTTACGATTTACGAAATTTCGAATTTCATTTACGCACACCCTGGTTTGGAACTCATACGGAAGCATATGATAACGAAAATTGTGTGGATTGATTGTTGTCGAGCGGCATGCTTGATTCTATTTGACTTTTCTTTACATCAATCTTTAGAAGAAGGCGTTATAGCTTTTTCCATACCAAAGTGACTCCAAATATGTTTGTTGGGTGCAACTGGTGTTGTGCAATCAATAAATTCACATGCCACTTGTCTTTCCCGAATTTGTCAAGTTCTAAACGTCAAAAGAAGTACAGCACATGTTAATGTGTAACAAGCATTCAGCCCATGCACAATCAATCGAGTCTGAAATGCAAAGTTTAAGGCGAGGGCATGGCGCAATCTTGTCTGTTTGCACGTCACAGCCATCTCGTTACCCCATACTTTCATTCTTCGATAGCAGCAATATGGAACCTTTCAAACAGTTCCTACACTTTTAGAATACCCAGCATTTCGCTGCAGGTTGGTGTGCTTTTAAGTTTCAAGCTTCAAAAGAAGTACAGGTCAATCGTTTGTGTCACTCTAGAGAGAAATTAGTATTAATATGGGATAACAGGCATCCAAGCGAAACGCAATCAATCGCGTGTATTATGTACGAATTCAGACGAGTGCGTGGCGCGATCCCTACCGCTCATATGTCAGCAAGCTTCCATTTTCTTGAGAATTCGTATGAACTCTTAACTTCTTCAGTGACTTTTTTGGCAGCGAAGTTATAACTTTCAAAGAGTGAACACATTTTTTGAGATACCCTGTGTACAGTTAAAATTATTTAGTTATTCTTTGTTTCTAATTCTTCCCCCCTTGGTCGTTAGTTGTCTTGCTCTAAAATTCTTTCATTCCTGGTGCCTGTAGCTGAGTTCCGAAAACATCACCACATTCACACTCGTCTAATAATCCGAGCATTTGGTGTAGTGACAAATCTTGCTTGTTCGATACTTCACACTGGTGGTTGAAGGACATTGATGGAGTCTTCGATGGACTTATTATGATCTCATAATTTAACTCAATTATGGCGTCATGTTGCCACATCACGGGAGCTGCATGCACGCAAATTCCTTGAATGTTATTGGCAATTTTTTTCCAGTGCTGCAGATAAGAAATGTCTCGAGGTAGTGCAATGTAATTACCTGAAGCTTTTATGCAATCTCTTCCTGCGAACACTTAGCTGTTTAGCGTATTGACTTTGAAATCCATTGGAGGGCAAGCGTTCGATGAAGGTGGTTTGTAAATGTAACAGTACGTTCACATATATTCAGGTATATTCGAGTAGTGGGGACACATAACTCGCAGTCGAATCGCATGTTCCACTTAGTTGGTTTGGAAGCCTTGAACTCGTCGGACGAATTCACGATTGATCTCAAGACGACGTTACAGAGTAGGGGACATTGTTTCAGTCGCCTTGTGACTATTCCTGTTTTGTTCACGGTCTGTCTTTAGTTCCATCTGCTAATGTAGCAACGATTGAGAACAATGCTCTAGTGATTGAAGGAGTTTCCAGATGTCGAAACGCGCTTCTTAATGGTCAGGTAAGGATTGAATCTACTAGCTCTCGATCTCTCTAGTGAGGCGCCTATAAAATGCTCACTCTGCTTTCGTAGCGCCATAGCTTGTGAGTTGTACATTAGTGCAGGAAAAATGGTGGAGTCGCATATGTGGGCAAGTAGGACGGGATTCCCACGCAGCACGGCAGAAGGTGCTGTATGGAGATCGCGATCTTGATACACGCAGCAGGGGCATTCAGAGATACTCGTTCTAGTGAGCGTGAATGGGACATCAAAAACCTCTGTTAAAAAATGAAAATCGTCTTCCCAAGATGCAGCTGTAGCCTTTCGTACAATGGTTCAACGAAATCGTCCAGCATTCGCTAACGATGTGCGTTCCAGAATTCGGACTATGACTGGGACAATGGCTACACATGTCACCAGCTTAACAGCGGAGCAATCACAGTTCAGTTGCCACAGCCGTATATGATAAGCACAATGAGGTACGCTGGTGTGGAGAACTACTTCTTTTGTTAGGGTCTTTTGCTAGAGGAGCCGAATAGGTAAACTCCGTCTGTTTAGGCTGCTTCTGTGGGATTGTGATGATCGCTACTACTCCTACTACATCGAGGTTTCAGTTGACCAAATCAACTGGGTGAAGGTGATCGATAGAAGAATACAGCAGTGCAGGTATTGTTACTTATTATTATGATGTAATACGCAAATCTTCAGAAGAAAGAATGATAGGATGTGTGTTTATGTTGGCAAAACAGAATATTCAAGGTATTATGTCGAACGGGTCCATCCGTATCTCACCCTTTATTTCCGGCGAGGTCGTGTCATTCTTGATCTCGTGGCGTTTCATGTGTAGCTGGAAGTTGATGTTCAGTCAGAGGAGACGGGAGTAATGCTCAGCGGCAATAAGAATTCGCTGGTCACCTGCAAATGGTCGCTTCTGGCGAAGCATCTGGAACAAGCCGGGCAGCGGAACGGTTTGGCGCCGGTGTGTTTTCGATAGTGTCGCGTGAGCTCATCAGATCTAGCGAATGTCCAGGAGCACCTCGGCCACTGACAAAGATAAGGCTTCTCCCCTATAACACAGTAATTGTTAACTGATTGCTTCTAAATGGGATCACTCGAAATCTGTGGGGAAAACGTGGACCACAATAGGGCTTCACATGCAGCGAAGTGATCATGCGTTTACGAATTCGTAACTGGAATTTGCAACTCATGTTGAGCAGCAGAAGGGGATAACAGCTGCTGTTAGTCAATTTGTGTCTGAGACATGTAACATGGCATACATTTGTGTAATACGGATCTCCCCCTCTTTAGAGTCTTCAGATTTTCGTTGGAGATGCTTCCGTCCGCTTGTTGCAGAACTACGGCGCATCCCCGGGTGGTCGATAAGGGAATGAATCGCGAATCAAATGCGACCGTGTACTGCTCAGAGACGCGGGTGGGTAAGGAGTTGAGTCCTTGCTCCTTCTGTGTCGGGAGGCTCATACCTTCCGTGTAAGCGTGGCATGTTCCTAGGCAGAGTGTATGGGGTGCGTCTGCAGAGGTTTTAGCCTACATGTCGCCCCGGCCTAAAACTTGCCCTCAATAGAGTGAGTGTACATCGAAGAGCGATTCCAGGCCGCCTAAATAGAGTGGACCCCCTTCCGTTCGGGTTAATAAGTTCTTCGCCCGAACGATAGAGCGTGACTAGCTAGTTACCCCGTGTTGTATTCCAGTCAAAACCAGCAGTACTAAAGGGCCTCATTCCTACGACCACGTAAGAGTTTCAGCTGTGAGGAATAGGAGGAGTGCGGAGAGGCTGCAGAAATCTCACGGCATGTCAGACTGCGCACACTGAGTGGGACTACGATGGCGGTCTGTTCTTACGACGGCTACACCATTGCATCATAGGCATCCGCTGAAGACCTGATGATGCAAGTCAGGAAGATCAAGTACGACGTCATCGGATTGACACAGACGAGAAGACACCACCCCTACACGCCGTCTACGATTCGGGAGAACTATTCCTCGGAACATGCAACTGCAAGGGAGTAGGCGACGTTGGTGCCCTCGTCAGCAGACACTCGACCATGAACATCGGTTCGTGCGAGTTTGTGACAAGCCGAACTAGGCGCCTGCAACTAAAGCGGTGTGATATGTTCCAACTAAGGCATACATATCTCGCGAGATTGTCCGCGGCCAGCACCCTGTATCTGGCCACTCGTCGTCGCCCGCAACACTCCCTTCTGCGGCGACGTGTGGCCATGAGTGGGGTCCCAACGTGCGATTCGTGCCCGCCCGCGGACACTCCCGCGGGAGTAAGGCTTAGGCATATGACTGTGTTCATGGCGTACTCCCAACGTCTGACTACGACAGCGAACAGGTCGAAGTCTTCTACCTGCAGCTGGAGATGTTCTATAAGGAAGATCACATCTTATAGAAGGTGATCGTTTACAACTCAACGCCCAGCTCGGGCCACGAAGGTCGCATGAACAATATCATATCAGACCCACAATTTGGAGTGGAACGAGCAATGCGAAAGACTGTCTGAGTTTATTATGTCGACCAAGACCATAGATGGAAACTCACAGCTCCAGAAACCTCCCGCCCTACGATGGACCTCGGAATCTCCCGGTGGCCAGTTCTGCAACGAGATCGATCAAGGAAAGGAGGGAAAGATGGCCGCGAAATTCGAAAAGAGAAGTCCTAAAACGAGCATGAATTGGGAATTTTACGCCTCTCTCGCCGCCTTCACTGACGTCCGAGCTTGTGAATCTATGCAGGGCGGCGATAAAGGAAGGTCTTAGGAGAGAAGGGCGAAAGTGTTGGCTGAAGCTGCAGAGGCAGGGTTGAGCATCCAGATCGTGCGCCAGAACTTCGTCAACTTCAAGACCAAGATTATCGCTCTCCGAGATCCAGATGGAACCATCACCTCTTCCAGGAGGACCATGGAGAAGGTCATCTACGACTTCCGAGAACCGACACGCTATCTCGTTGGTGAAGAACACTCCATCACCCAGCACCGACATGATTAGACCCGAACACCTGAAGAACCTGCCGCCAGCACTCTTCAACACCTGGCGCGGCCCTTCACTCGCTACCTGTCGAAGTGCAGGGTTCGATCTCAGTAGAAGACCAGCAAGACCATTTTGCATTTTGCTGACGGCCGCTGCACGAGACGCGTCACCGACTGGCTGCCGCAGGATATCAAAAGAACACTTGGACCATGAAGCGCTCGTCATGGGTATCTGTATCCGTTATACCCACGGGTTTAATCATTGATGAATCTGACATGAGGCACCAGGGGCCGGATTCATCAACGACTAACCCGTGGGTATGAGGGGTAGAGATACCCACGATGGAGCCTGCGCCTCTGACTCTCACATTATCTCTACCTGACTCTTATCTTGTCTCTACCCCTTATACCCCTCATACCCACGGGTTTAAATGTTGATGAATCCGGCCCCTGATCCATTAACTCTTAAGCCCGCTGATATGCGGGGGAGGGGGGGGGGGGGGGTGAGCCTAGAAATACCCACGATTGAGCATTCATTTCTATCTCTTATAGCTACGAGCTTAATTGTTGATGAATGAGGCCTCGGGAGCTCACCAACGGGATGGTCGGACTTTTTCATGAAAGCCGTGAACGAAGAATGTGCTCTTTATGTCTCTAGAGCGAGGGAGATCCATTGGGAACTACGGCACGCCAGGAACGAATGGGAACGTTGGTGGCGCCCGCTCGAGGAACTCAGTGATCAGCGGGAGGACATGAGCGGGAGCTCCAAAGTGACAGAGGGCTTGATTGACGCGATGAGTGACACGAACGTCTATTCAAGGTGATCGTGGTAGTGCGTGCTCTCGGATTGCGGTACAGGTGCCCACCTTATTTTATTTAAAGGATTAAATATCGTAGACTTTGACAAACTGGTGTATTCGGAATGCGATAGTGTTTATACGCAGGGTGCAGTAGGCAGATTCATTGCGCATTTGACCTAGAGAGAGATGCACTTCCTCTTTTTTTGGGGGGCCATGACTAGACAAGTGCTTGCTTCCTCGGAGCCATCTATGTACCAGTTTATCCACGAGAGGGTGTTTGTCAAAAATGGATTGTCAAACGCAAATTGACGGTTGTTTGACTGCGCATGTAACTTGACAAATATTGGAAAGCTTTTAGATGAGACGTTTGTTGGCTGACATGCTGTGATGAGGAGATGAAAATACGAGGACATCGTTAGCACTATCATTTGTCTATCTTCACTATTCTATTTTTTGTTATTGAGAAACACCGTGGATTAAAAAAGTATCACACTGCTATGTCAGTTATCTAAATTCTTCTGTGTCTGCAGGTTCCTCTAACGCAACACAGTAGGTGGTCGTGAGGCTACATAGGCTTGGTTAGCGCTCCGCTCGATCTATTTTTTTCTACCAGCGTGAGCGTAATTAGGGCGTGTTTCATCGAGCCGACAGTGCCGTTGCGGCTTCCGGTTTGCGCTGATTGGATTAGCTGTATTTGTACGCGTATAGTGTTGTAGGAGAAAGGGTGTACAGACGACAGGGGATCCGATCTCGTGTGACACCACAATCCATCAGAAATTCTACTAGTGCCCATTCAATCAAGTATTCTATTCCGTCGAGGTCTGTGACTAGGCAGAGAACTTGCGTGATAGTGAGAGGGGTGAAATGCTGTGTTTCTGTAGGCTAATCACCCTATTTGCTAGTCAGATGCGCATTTGTTGTGCTTCCACGAGATGTCATAGAAGCAGGATTGCTACGAATTGCAGCCAGGGTTCTATTGACGTCATCCCTTATCTTCGATTGCATTTGTTTGCTTATAAAGAAGCTTTACTCTATCCCTTTTGGGATGCGCCGCGCATTCTACTTCTACGGGATGTCATGGAGGCGACTTGAGTGTGTATTTGGCCGTACAATGACTTGCGGTGAGCCGCCGATGAAGAAATCAGGATTCTGCCCTTCCCAACAAGTGTGGTACCAATTCACTGATCCCGGAGGGATGGAAGGCTTGGTTGGCCTTGCTGGGAAATGCGAACGAGGGATCTGGAATCCGGGTGCACGCGGCAGCCCTCCGACTGCGCCGCACTCGCCCTGTTTGCTTATATTTCCAGGATAATTCGTAGCGATTCAGAGGGAAGAAGAAAAATGGCCCATAATGAATCCTTCGTTCGCACTATTGAAATTGCATGCACCTTCAAATGAGATAATGACAGCTGCTGGTCTCACCTCTCACCTCTGTGCCTATTTGATGCCGTCTAGGGAAAAAGGTTGCGGGTTTATCAAAATTGATATGACTATACGGCACCCTAATCAAGGCTAAGATTCTCACCAGTATGAATTCGCAGATGAGCCTTTAGATGAGAACTCTTTGTGTAGACCTTGGTGCATCCAGGATGTTCGCATCTGTGTATCCGTCGTTTGTCCAAGGTAACACGGTTGCGCTTGGAAGTAGTGAGGTAATGAAGTGGATTGAGTGACGATGGTGGATAGTATACCTAAGAACGTTAGGATATTAGAAGATTCAAAGAGGAAAGGGGGGGGGGGGTTCTAGTTTTCTTCCCACGGTAAAAGTGGTTGGTCATCTAGTCTGATCCTTTGTTTACTTAGCGGCCATTGCTGTTTTTGACTTAGTCATAGATTTCATTCGATCGATATCGATGCGTGAAGCGGTTTCGGACCATGAGGATTGAGCAGCGACTATCGTATTAGATTTGCTCCCATTCCAAACAAAGTATGCTTCGATATTCAGCATGTCTTGTTTGAATTTATCTCCCGAGGTCCGTACAGTGATCATTATTTGGCGCCCGCAAACTCGCGGACATTCAAACGAATCAACTCTGGTATAGTAGGTTTTAGGATTCCTCCACACATAGTAGGATTTCTGGTGCATTGAGGGACAAGGGTAGAAGATAACGTTTCATATATCAGTTACATGCTCACGTACGAAGGCAACTAGGGGCCGGATTCATCAACGACTTACACCAATTTGACGGAGAAGATACAGCCGAAATTCCTGATAGCACGGCTTATCAAGCGATCCGGTGAAACATTTCGCCGCACTAACAGGGATTTCGGCTGTATTTTCTTTGTTAAATTGCTGTAAGTCGTTGATGAATCCGGCCCCAGCAGTCAGCTGGCAGTCAGTCGCGGCAGACTAACTGCTACTCGCGACTTCACTCATATAGATCGACATTATCGTATCTTCCATCGGCTTCAGCGGCTTTCGCCCCTATTTCACTGATTGCGTGGGAGTCACGCTATTATAATGGCCGATGGATCGACTTAACAGCTGGTGGAAGGGTTCGATCGCGCGACAAATGCCGATCAATAGTATCGATTATTCTACCGGCGAATAAAGTCTGTGGACTTTATCGATTTTTCTTTAATTAGAGACGGGTATCGATTATGGTTCATCTATTTGGAAACATTTTTTAGCGAATCTACATGCTAGGAATATAATGAGTTGGTGCATAATTTCTGTCCATAAATGAGCTTGACAACCAACAGTATAATCACCGTTAGTGTCGTCAAATAGATGCGCATGGAATCCTGCACTCAGAACATAACGCAAAAAAAACCTTAGCACGATATTAGGTAACCTTAATTGCACTGCAAACCTTCGTGGCCTTCCAGTTAGCCGTGTGAGGTTTAGGGGAAACCCTTGCACAGAAATGCAACAACAGAGCAGACCGTTCTTTTTAGTGAGCTATAACTGCATCATACAGACCTCCTGGACTCAGCAAGGCATCGGAGGGAATGCTGTCATCACAAGGGCTACCGCATTATCTTCGAGCTGCTTGTCAATCGAGGAACTTTTAGTGGAGGTAGAACGACAAAAGTGAGAGCAAGCGCAAAACGGCACAGAACTGTTGAGTTATGAGGAGTGTTCTATTAGATTTCGGGGCTCACATTTAAGAACTCCTAACGTGGCTTAAAAAACGTCTATTCACAAAACAAAAAGCGTTTTCCTTCCTACATCTCTCTCATCCTTAGAGGTCGCAACTGCCGGCAAAAGTACGCAGTATTGCGGGTGGTAAAGTTTGGCTAGAAGTTCGCGCCGGCGGATCACTTTAGCAGGTTAGCATTCACGTGCGTGTCAGCTTTGCAGGTTTTATACGTTTTGCGGGCTTATACGGGTCTGCAATATGCAAACACAGACAAACCCCTTTGTTTAGAGCAGAACCAGATTATCGACGGTCTATTGGCCGCCAAACGTTCAGTTGGGAACAGAAGTACATAAAGAGACGTTCTCCCTAACTATATAAGGTCGTAAAAATCAATACGAAGTGCCTAATCTGCAGAGACATAAAATCGATTGATATTGGTCGACAGATCAATACCGTCTACTGCTGTCGAACGGTCAACACTCGGTTAATACTGGGCCGATTCCTGCAACATTTCTCCCTATTCACGCCAGTACCCCTTCATAGACTAACGGGCCGAAGGACAAACACGTGCAGACTCGTTGACGAACCCTGTGGCACGTCTTCTGAATCCCGACACACGTTGTGCGACATCCACTTCACGTCTCCTTAATCTGCACGACCGTTGCTCGAAGTCTATGACACGTGTTGTGAATGCGGATGCACGTTTTACGAAGCGTGAGAAATGTTTTCTAAATCCCGGCGGTGGCCGCACTATCCCACCCATACCCTGGCGCGTTGCCCACTTGATGTGTCACAAACCTGGAATATCGGCTGCCAAGGCTGTAATTTCGCTGTCAATCACTCAAGGTTAATCGCAAAGAAACAGCCTGCTGGGGTACGTCGCCGTGTTCAGGGTGTCCTTTGACTTTGCCCCCCCCCCCCCCTCGCCCCACCCCCCTCCCCCTCGTTCGAAAAGGCCCCTTGGGAAGTGGTTTTTTGATGAGCTGTCGTCGAGTGCAGTTTTGACTACCAAAATGTTGGGGCAGTTGGACTTCTTCTCTCTCGTTCTGCATTTATTGTTCGGAGCCCTCCTGAACTGTGCTGGGCGGAAATAATGAATCACTGTATGCCGCGAAAAGTCCATGCCGTAAAGGAATCTAGTGCCTCTCTCAGACGAGGTCTTAGCTGTTCGGACGCTAACGTTCCAGTCGTACTCTCCCTCTCAAACGTACGTTTGTTGTGGAAATATGTCTGCTCTGGTGGCCGGTCATAAACGATTGAGTCTGCTGGTATGCGGGGCATAAAGGGTAGAGATACCTACGATCTTCCCCTTATTTTATCTCTACCACTTGTAGCTCGCATACCCTGGGTTTAATTGGTGATGAATTCGGAGGATATCCTGGAGGATAACGGAGGACACGGTTTTCAGCGGAAGTGAGTGTTTATGGGGTGCACCTATAGTTTATCAAGGGACAGACTGGAGGATTACCTTGTTTTTGATGTGCGAAGGAAGACGGTGGACGAAATCAGTCTCCTCTTCAGAGCATTCGCTAAGCGATTTTGAGCATCCGGAGCTGGTCGACATCGGTGGAGAGGGCATGCGGTGGAGGGGAATCGCCTGCAATATCTGTACGCATGTAGTACGGGGTGCGACATAAATATTTGCACAAATGACTCATGGTCAGACCATAACTCTCCTCTATACGACCTCATAACGGACTCGTTTATGTGGACGTTGGTAGGAGTGTTCCCAATCGGTTTTTGGCACAGTGTCTTAGTATGTTCTCCTTCAGAACACTTAACTGCAGGAACCCCTCTCTACTGCGGATATGCTCACACAGCGAGCTGCAGTCTATCCTCTCTTTCGCTTAAAGAAGACTTCAATCGATCATTCGTAGGGGATGCTTTGAGTACGCTTCTCCCTAAAACGTGACGGCGAGAGCAGTTCGGGCGTGTAAAGAGAGCTCATTGGTTGAGATGAATCGCAGCGTTGTAACCTGATACCACTCCTGAATGCTATTTCCCTCCTAAGTCTGCTTTGTGGTCTGGTAGATGTTTGTTTTTCGTATGGTATATTCAGTAGAAGAACAACCCCAGCATTCGTTTTCTGAACAACTCTGCGTTCTTGATGGTATCGCAAATTCAGTACGCTTGAAGACGGTTTCTTCTGTATTGACTGGTGATGCATTCCATCATTCGCTCGAGAGACACGAAAATCGTCATGTTTTGAGACCACGGCTTCCTCGATGAAGTCCGATGAATGTGCTGGTGGTCGTCCTGGTGTTCTTTGGTACAACCAAGTCGGTTGCGGCTGTCGTTCAGCGGTTGTCCGCGAAACGCATTACACAATCGCCCCCCCCCCCCCCGTTTCGACGACTTGGCCTTTGCGACAGCGTCTTTGATTTTCGAACATCAACGAAGCTTGGAACTACGGAGGCCCTCTCTCACTTGCATGAATCTTGTCGCGCCAAGCGTCCTCTCCCCTCTCGGTTCCACGCTGCACGACTCGCGTGTTCATCCTGCTTTCGAATGGCCCAGGTCCCTGAGGCGTATGTCAGCGCAGGAAGAACAATGCATGCAGATAGCTGGAGCACTCGATTCGATGCACGTTCCGTTGAGCGAGAACGGGGCATCAGGGGCCGGATTCATCAACAATTAAACCCATGGGTATGCGGGGTATAAGGGGTAGAGATAAGATACGAGTCATGTAGAGATAAGGCAAGAGTCAGAGACGCAGGCTTCGTCGTGGGTATCTCTACCCCCTATACCTGCGGGTTAGTTGTTGATGAATCCGACCCCAGATGATTCAGGGGTAAACTTTTCCGTTATCATGAACATTTTCATCATCTTTCTAAGACTCAGCCGCAGTCAACGTTCCCACTCACGGGATAGTTTCCAGGATATGGCTGAACAACTTCGGAGATGTAGTTCCCCATGCTGATCCTCCCCCTGTGCATCATTTGAAATATTTCGCTCGACATTGTGCGACTAAATCAGAAAGCGCGTGCAAATGTTTATGCGCACCTTTTCTCGCTATTTTTTACCAATATGTAGCTGCGGTGGACTACAATCTAACGATGGAGTACGTACCTCGCTGGGCTGTGGGCAAGCAAACTGGCAGGTCGGGCGTTCTTCTCTGCTTTCTGGAGGGAACGACACGACAACTGCATACCGGCTGTCTGTAAAGATAGCATTGAGTAAGAGTCAGATGACGGCAAATAGTTCTGCGTTTACCATAAAAGTCGACACAGTTGTGCTGTGTTTGCAACAGCGAAGGGTGCATCCGGTTCATGTCGATGCTTGGAAAGAGAGCCTCTTTCTATAAAGAGCAAATTGGAACACTGTAGACCATTCTTGCTGCGTCCTTTGAAGTACCAGCCAGGTGTGTGCGTAATTGCGATTTACGATTTTACGATTTACGGTGATTTTTGGGCAAATTTTTTACGGTTTACGATAATTTCGGTTGTAAATCGCCAATTTTTGTAAATCTGACCATTGATTGACACAAAATAGGCTCCACGTGATGGGGCGAAACATGGTGTGCAACGATGGGCTACCTTCTAGGGTCTCCCTCACAGTGCATTACCATTTCATGTTTGTTTTTTCCTAAATATTCTGATATGGGACTGAAGCAGAAGGTACCGCTTTCTGCACAGGCTGCTCCGGTTCTAGTTCACCAATCCTCTAACACTGTAAGGACTAAAGCTTGCTGTGATTTGTTCTTAAGGAGAAGCAGGACAAATACTTGAAAAATAAACGCTCAGTACGAGATTGTGTTCCTTGCTTTCTTCCTAAGAAGGCGTCTCGGACTCAAATTGTCAGAAAAGACCGTTCCATTTTGGCCCACAGAAAGACATGCATGGTCGCTCTGTAGATGGAAGAAGACCACCATTCGCTAATTCTGATCTGTTCGTTAACTCCCGTTGCGTCGGGTTGTTCATAATCTATTCAAACCAACCCATTCGAATAGAATTGAGGCGAAACCATGAGAGAATATCATCATGGTTGGAAGCGAGGTTTGGAGCAGCTACTCGACTCAAATGACGTTTCTGTCGGATTGCCAGTACATGTCGTAGTGCGTCTACTACTAGCATAGTTTCTGAACTAGAGTAGCATGCTCTCAGTTATTGTTAGTTAACCTCTCATTAAGTGATCGATGCTTAACTACGTTCCTGCGACCGTTTGTGCACCATTTCCTCAATATGTTTCGAGTGGACTTTTTCAAGCTAAATAACCTCTACCATTTCAAACTGAAACCTTTCCAGCTCGATTTTCTTGCACATCAAACTGAATGCCTTCTAAATTACTCGAGAATATTACAAAGTATACACTCATTTATTGAAAAGCATAATCTGACTATAAAGTTCAGAAAAATATGATTGTACTGCTTCAGTGCTATCTGTCTGCAATAGGATTTTTTTAGCTTATTTAAAATGCAGAATAGAATATTTCAAAATCAAAGAAGAGATTTTTCTGTGCGTCAAATGATGGAATTTGGCAATACGTTCATCTACTACGCGGTGTTTGTTGAATAACTTAAGCCGGTGTTTGTTGGATAACTTAAGCAAGTGTTATTTTCATTTAGTTGGGGAGCGGTTAAAAAATTTCGTTCATTCTTCAGTTTCAATGGTGGCTTGTTGCGACTGTTTCTGCTAAAGTAGATTTACACCCAATCTAAAGGCTAGCGGAAAGGATATGAATTTTATGGTTGTGCTTTCATTTGGTCACCATATAAGACAAATGATAAAGTACGGCGTTAGTAAACCCGTTTTCGGGATTCGGCACCACGCATTCTATTTCTACAGGACGTCTTGAAGGCAGCTTGAATACGTATTTAGCCTATACATTGACCTGCGGTGGGCCCCCGGTTAACAATTCAGTGCGTTAGCCTTCCCAGGCAACTCTGGTACCAACTCTTCGACCCCGGAGGGGTGGAAGACTTGGTTGGTCAAGACGGGAAATCCGAACCAAGAACCTGGTATCGGATGCTCGCAGCAGCAGGCAAGCGCTTCACGCCTCCTTCCATTTAGGGCAAGTTTTTAAATCATCAATTCATTTAGACTTTTTTGTAATATACAAAGTTCGTTTGAAAAGTGTTCAATTATTTTTAAAGGTATCCAGTTGGCTAGAAAACCATTCAGCGAAATAGGGCTCTAAATAATTATTTTTTTCAACTTCAAGCACCTTTAGCAGAAAAGATATCTAGAGATTTAGTGCCAATACACGTCAGATACCACGATTTACGATTTACGACGGTTCTTTCGTATTTACGATTAACGAATTACAAAATTTCGGATTTCATTTACGCACACCCCTGGTACCAGGACAGAGTTTCTGGTATTGATCTATCAGAGGCTTTGCTGTAAGCGAAAGCTCGACATGGGTGTTAAGAGGACTAAGCCAAGAGGAGTAAAGTGCTGCGATTTGATTACAACTTTGGGACCGAGCAAAAAAGGTAATCATTCACAAACATAGAGAGCTTGAGTAGGACGGGCACACAGTTCACACCTGTTCAGAGCAGCGTTGCATAGAATGAATTGTCAGGTGAATACTCAGTTAAGCGCACCTATGGGCTGCACCAACACTTGCGGACGATATTTTATGTTGAGGGGAGGTACCCTAGGTTCAAGGAGATCACATTTCCAATATGATAAGATGCGGTTTTGAAATAATAGCGACTCGGTTGTCGAAATTTAGCTGGGTTGGAACGCGAACTCACCGTGTTAGAGTGACCATTCGGCTTGTATTGAACACTGCAGCTCGGCAAATACATCTCTGGAAACATTTGCCTTGGACGCAGTGAAAAGCGTCGCGACTTTTTTACGACAGTCGGTCGGGTGACTGGTGCATGCATCTTGACAGCAGAGAGCGTCCAACCATAAGCGTAATTCTCGAGTGGACGCTTTATGTTTTATTCACTCAAAGTTACCCATGAATTCTGGCTATCTTTGGTGTCCCTCTAAGATAAGCGGTGGCGTTAATCAATCCCTGTATTGGATGCGCCACGCCCTTTATTTTTGCGTGGTGTGGTGGAGGAAAACAAAGGCTATCTGGCCCATGCGATGAATTGCTATATCCTACCGATTGGCAAATCAGTGCCTTATCTCTCCTAGAAAATCCGGTACCAAGTCACCGACCATTGAGGGGTGAAAGGCCTGGTTGTCCTGGACGAGGCGTCAACCAGGAGCCTCAAATCACAGTGCATGGGACAGTCGGCGTCTGCTTCGACCGTGCCACTATTGCCCTTACATTTCTGTCAATATAAGGACAAAGATATAATGTTGGCGATATATACCATTTTCGCGTCGAATTGGACACTTTCTTCAAAATTGTTTAGCATACCCGCCCCAATAAGTGTGGAATTTTATAAAATTTTTATTTTTAGAGAAAAAATAAATAAAAAATAAAAAATTAAAAAATAAAATAAATTAAAATTTGTCTTAAAGTGCAGCAAAGAAGCACTTTTATTTGAAGGATGATGTAAATGCCACTTCTATTAACCATCAAAGTGAAGATGTGTGTTCTTTACATCTGTTTTAGTTGTATCGCTTCCAGGTGTCAAACTCCATGCAAACAGAAATTCTGCTATCGATCGAATAACAATCGCGACATCTTGAAAGAGGGCAATCTATTTGGCACTAAAAAATTTTCGTCTTACTACTCTTTGAAACAAATTTTAAACCATTATTCCCTTCAATTTTTTAAAATAAAATTTCAAACCATTCTTTTCTTCATTTTTTAAATAAAATTTCAAACAATGTGTTCTTTTATTGGATAGGTGAATTAAAACGTCAAAGAATTTTATACTAAGATTTTGCTTGAACAAAAACCTATTCTAACTTTTTTGGAGAGTCTTCAGTTTAGTGTAGTAGAAACTCGTTTCAATTCGAGGAGTTCGTTTTGATTTCAAAAGGCTTAGGCTAGCTTAAAAGTGTGTCTAATTTGACGTGAAAATGGGTTTGCAACGACAGAACGGCACAGTAATCTGAGGCAAAAAGTTGGTTGGGGCGAGATCCGAAGTTTTACGATCAAATGCCCTGCCACTACACGCCCGAAGACCTCCTTTGCCTCCTCTTACAGTTAGGTGTTACGGTATTGGTCACAGACACCTACCGCGCCATAGTGATAATCTCGTTAAGTAGTGGGACGGTAGCTCAAATTCCTTCTTTGCCATTAGCTTCGTCCTTGCCATTACGTCTGTTTACAGTGTATTGCCTGTATCACCTGTTGCACGCCCCGTTCATCACTGCCTTGCTTGTTTAAGCTCATTCCAGGTTTCGATCCGTATCTTCGCAGAGTAGCCAAATGGGTCTTCTTTTGTCCTGGGACAATAACGCGTACAAATTTTTTGTTCAACGAATTCAGTAACAAGGAAAGGGTCTGAAGCATATGCGTGAACGGGGAGAGCGAGTAATATTGGGAGAATCTGGGCCCATCAATTAGTATAAAAATGTGTTTACTTTTTGCCACGTCGTTAAAGGAGTAGGGGGTCCTTGAAGTGACAATGGAATCGGCGCCTCACGAGTTCGTAGGTCTCTTGTACTCCCGCGATGCCGCTGCCGTCAAGTGGCTTGGAGCGCAGTGGCTAGTAACGTTGCTTTATGTGAGGTCGGGGGTCAATTGTTGAGATTTGAGGGATCCTGACGTCTATACCATCTGCAGACGTTTTCTGCGCACAGAAGCGCTCGTCACAATACGAACAGCGTATAAAAGCTACAAGCTCTTTAGGTTTGCTTCCCTGCATGGACCAACGACATCGGAAAAAGCAATTCACCTCAGAACTCGTGAAGCGCCTATTCCATTGTGATCTCAAGGACCCCATACTTATTGTTTTCAACTGCGCGGCAAAAAAGACACATTTTTATACTAGGTGAGGGGTGGGGATTCTCCCTATATGGCTCGCTCTCCCCGTTCAGACATACGCTTCAGACCCTTGCCTTGTTAGGCCCTCAATAGTTAGCAAAAAATAGAGCGGATGTGGTGTCAGTTCACCCGCCGGAAGCAATAGAAGACATAGCTGGCCTAAGCCTAATTGCAAAACGATCTGGTGACATTTTTGTTCTGCCGAAGCTGCGCTTCTGTCGTATGGAGGTCAACTAATGTAAGCTGTATGTAATATGTATAACACGTGCGCCGTATGATGGTTGGCCGGAGGGCCCGATCTCGAGTGGGATCACAGACCGGGCATCACTTCACTTCGCGCCCCGGTCAAACAGGCATTCCATTCCTCGCTGTCAGTGAACTGCTACCAGCCTTGACTGGGCAGGACAAAACATTGACTGCCTATTGACTAGTCACCGCAGTCCGGTGTATACGCCAAATGGATATCCAAACCGACTGCACGGTAGAAGAAGCGTTACATTACTGCATTACAAACACTAAACGGGATTTCATTGACACCCACCTTCATCTCTTATCCCTATGCTTAGAATGTAACACAGTAAGTTGATGCAGGCAGGAAGACAACTACCTCATCTAGTTAGGGGTCATCTTATCCGCATCAATGGTATTCTGTACTAGTCGTCTCATCCGATAATGGCATGTGAGGCGCGTATGTTTCCGAAGTGAATACCATGGCTGCTATATAAGGACAATATAATAAGTGCCTTGCTTTGCACGTACCTTCGGTCTCTTAGCCATTTTCTGGCAGCAGCCCTTGTTCTGCCTTTTCTTCCGTTATCTCTGAAGGTGCACTTAACGTTTGATGATGTGAATAAGATTTGTGGCCTGACGTGATATAATGACTTATGGTTAAGGCGCGTGGAACGCAGTCGAAGCAGGTATCGGCTGTCGCGTACATCCGTTTCCAGGTTCTTGGTTCAGATCTCCCGCCCAAGTCAACCAAGCCTTTTATCCATCCCTCCGGGTCGATGAATTGGTAGCTGACTTGTCTGGGTTGGATAAATCACTGACTTATTCATGGGCTGGGACCGCGAGTCATTGAAGAGGCCGAACAGGCATTCAGATCGTAAAAGTAGAGTGCGTGGAGCATCGCAAAAGGGACTGATTAACGTCTTCTTTTATCCCTTTATACCTTTGTGATAAGAGCAAATCAGAAAGAACTGAATATGCGACAAAGTTGTCACTGGAGCTGTTCTCGTTCATGCAGGCAACTTATCAACCTTCATTTGCTCTAATGGACGACTCTGCCAATCTAAGTTAAATTGTACCGTAAAACTTTCGGAATGAATTTTCAAGCTGTGTTTCAGCCTTTTAAGGAAGGTTGCTTAAGAAGTTATTTCTAGTTCTTTTCATAGAAAATGAATCACGGGACTTCGAATTCGTCGCTGTGAGATGGGGTTAGCGGGTTAGACTTTTTCAGCGAATGACGTTTTTATTAAACGGAGCACTAGCAATACAACAAATTAGACGAATAGGTAAGCATCTGTAACCAAGCCTTAGTTAAAAACAGGGTTGATTCAAGCACTGCGATTGTTCCACACATGACGCAAGGTGGATCACATACTCGACAATCTACCAGCGAACGACATATTCAGTGAAGTGTTGCGGCATCGTTGAAGCGCCACGGCTGTATAAGATCTCAGCATATAAAGGTGGATGATATTGTGATCACGGACAGAGCTGCTCATCGAAAGGCGACGCCGCACGCGGTGCGGAGACATTGTTGGCATGCTTTTGGGCGATGGAATCATGCGATGCTTAGAGTGTGTTTAGACATGGGATCAGTGCTCAAGATGGCCGGAGGTGACCAAAATAGGGCTGGCTGAGTGCTGCGGCGGATGAGTAATGCTGCTCGCGATGGACAACATGCTCTATCATCTCCTTCGCAAGTACTGCTTACAGTTGAAGGGGAGGTCCCAGAGTTTATCGGCGATGAGGCAGAGGAAGGCCAGAAGGACGCCATGCGGGTGGTCACCAAAAGCAGCGTCTTGCAGGGACGTGAGAAATGTGCGTAGGGGGGGGGGGGGGGGACAGTCCTGATACGGAGCGCCGCACGGTTGCGGTAAAAGGGATTGGCCACCCAGCCATACGCGGTATGCTACCGTAGCGCTGACCTTCGCGTGGGGGCGTTGTCCCATAGAGTAAGCTGCGTTCACCGTGCGCTAGCAGTGGATGAAGTCAGCGGAGTCTCGGGTGACTTGCAGTACTGAGACGAAGGGTCCCGAAAAAGCGGAAACAACATCGAAAGGTGTCTAAGTAGGAGGTTGGCGAATCGCCCTTTTTTGTAGAGCGTGTTTTCGCTAGTTATTGTTGTGCGACTTCCAGAATTATCAATTGCATGGAAGTTGAGGGAATAGCAAACACTTTTATAGAAGTGGTCTGTTGAAGACTCTGTAGTCTTCAACCCAGGCTAGGGTGAGGAAATCTCGTCCACTAAGGGCCACAGTATATAGGAAAAAGCAAAAGTGCATTAATGTAATTAATATAATAAACACAAAGATTTGGTTTGGCCTTTTTCGCACGGACCCTTAGACCAAGGCCAAACTAATGCTAATGTTCCTCCCCTGTGCTCATCAGTAAGGGAGGGGAGCAACTAGTTAGATGGATAATAAATAAAAATGCTAACATTAGTCAATCCCTTTGGAAGATGCGCCACGCATTCTTTTCTGCTAGGTATGGTGGAGGCAATTTGAATGTTATTAAGGCTTACACAATGACTTATAGTAACCAACCGATGGACAGGTCGGTATTTAATACCGCCCGAACAAGACCGGTACCAATCCACCAACCAGAGAGGATGGGAGGCTTGGTTAGCCTGAGTGCGGTCCTACTCCTGTAAACGGGAATTTTCAATGTGGGAAATGAGTGCTATGACGAAAAGTTCGTCTTACCAAATTGATGGAGGGCATGGGGTGGTCTCAAGAGTCTCTCAGAAATTGCCAACCTTATCACTTAGTCCCTTTAGGAGCGAATATGGCGTAGTCGGCGAGATCTGCTTGTTCCTGGGTGGACTGCTATCCAATTTAGGTTCATTTCCTCACCATGGAAGTCCTCCATCATCTCATGCCAGTAAACTGGTAGTTAGTCATGTCTGAGCTTATACATCGAAGGTCATTTGTCGACTCTTCTACCCGTAATGTGTGAACACCGGCAGAAATTTTCCAACTGCATAGCCATTGCCTTAATACCATTATACTGGACAAGAGTGGTTTTAAAGCACTTTTAAGGAACTTCCAAACCTCACTGGAAGTACCACGACCGAAACACACCATTCAAAGACAGTTCAACAGCTTTAAAACTGCCTCAGCCATCAGTCATTTCCTCGTTGTTTTCTTGAATTGTTTAGAAAGACAAAATGGTGACAACGATCTGTGCTAAGCTGATGTGCAGTGCTCATTTCGCGGGAAATATGGTTCACCAAAGTATTTCTTTCATTAAAATGGTATCAATTATCGTTCTGCATCAGAACCAACCAACTCTACCAGGGCCAGATTCATCAACGACTTACAGAGGTTTCACAGAGAAATTACAGCCGATATTTCTGATAACACCAACATTTCACCATATCGCCTGTTGAAAGAACGCGTTAGTTCGCTTTTTTTTTCTTCAGGAATTTCGGCTGGAGTTTCTCCTTAAATCTCTGTAAGTCGTTGATGAATCCGGCTGCTGATTTTTCGAAAACAAAACGAAGGTGCTATCATCTTCTTCGCTTTTCTTCAGGTCCCGTCTAAGATGATATGACGGTGCACTTTGCGCTAGCAAAAGTTCTGTGGCTCTGATTAACTCATCTGCAACCTCAGCTTTTAGTATGCCACAAGTACCATTCTGAGGAATCCTTGTGCTAGACCAAACAGGCTGCTGCGTATTAGTGGTGATCCTAGCTCGGAAAGCGGAACATATGGGTCCAGTGGTAAATGTCGCCTAGTTTACATTACAGCTAAGAACATTTGCGGTGCTTAGCGACCATTTAAACCCATTCTGTGCTCATTTAAAAATGAAATGAAGATTAATCACTTCGGAAATGCAATACCGCAACGACATTCACTGAGCAGAGATAATGTGTGCTCTATCGTGGTGGACTTTTTGGGCTTCGGAAGGATGCAGATTCGAAAAAAGTGTTGCACCTGTACCACAGCAGTCCGAGGACCTCAACTTTTCTCAGTTGACAGTGAGTGTATTTATATAGCCGCAGAATGGCCTTCTCTGAGGGTGTTGCTTAGAATTATTTGGTCACATCTTCGTGTAGTCTTGTCTTGGAAGAAATTGTTTTATGTTCTCTTTAATCCTACCTCGTTGCACTTGTGAAACGTAGTTTCCAACAAAGGCTCTTATTCTTTAGCTCTTTTCCTATTCCACTTTTTGTGTACATAGGAATGTTCGGGAACTTTTGCTGCGCGGTTTCCCTTCAACTTCTATTGAGGCGTTGTGGGTGATAACCACTGTCTGCTTTCTGGGCTGATAACTAGAAATTCTTGATGATCCTGGACCTCGAGGACAAAGGCCACTGAATCTTAGCCATACAGGGTGTCGGTTGATTGTCCGAAGCTGCTTGGAATAGAATGGTGGTTCTTCGTTATTGTCGAACATTTAAGAGTTACTTTTCGGTAATTTCTCCCCTTTATAGGAGCTGGCAGCTGCTCGAGCTCGCGACGGCCGTGCCGGTGGTGTTCGTGAAGATAGTTGGCACGCACAACTCGGCCAACGAGGTGTTCCACTGCGTGCACTTCGAGTGTCCGGCCGCGCCTCACGCTCCTCCACCCGATGAGCGCTCGGTCCTGCCGAAGGACGTGGCAGCTGGTGAGGAAATGGAGCAGTGACGCCCGTCATCTGCGCTTGCTCCCTCCTGCTTACTTTTGGAGCCCACCACTATCGCCTGGCAGCTTGGCGTAACGAACGCCGGAGTTTCAGTTTGTACAGAGATTCGCCCACGCCCACATAGTCACTTTGTCTCACGCGCAAGGGTGCACGGTTTGGCAGCTAACCGGTTCCCTGTTCCTGTATACTAGAAGTTGTCACGTTGTCAAGTAGTTGCTGGAGATCTTCACCGTTAGACGACTAGTACACCAGCATTTCTCAGTCAGCCTTGTGCCAAACTACTCGACTACCCTGAATCCCACGATACCCTGACTAGTGCCCTAAACTGGTTTTGGTGATAACGTTTTCGCTGCTTGCTTCTGTCTCCATATGTACATATTTCGGCCTTTGTAGAATAAAAGCATTTTGCGTTCATCTATGTGCAATTGTTAGGGCAGTGGAGCAGTTTCGATGAATGCTGATGAGGATAGATGCATCGCATGGAAACATACGGACGAACGGTTGAATGTGGCTGCTGAGATTTTCGTGTGAAAGACGGCTGATTCGGGACAGCGCAGTTTCGAAAATACAAGGGAGTATGGAACGAATGTAGAGTGGGAAGCGCAGGGTCACGCTGAATCAAGTTCTGCATGCGCGCTGAGTCGATGTTTGTATCACGCCTAGCTGGAAGCCCTCCATTCATAATCGACGGTTTCGCGCCTGACGTCTCTACAAAGGACCGTCCATCAGTTGGTTCTCTTTTCGCTGTGCAGGTCATGTACTTATTCAAGTTGCATGCAGGCAGAAATTTAATGCGTGGCGTGACCCGCAGTGGATTGAATTCGATAACTATCCTCAATTACTGGGCGCATTGAACGACCATCTACCTGCTGGGGCCAGATTCATCAACCGCTTACCGGCCGGTAACGACATATCGGTTGTTGTGTGTGCATCGCTGTATCTCTGTATCTCTCTGTATCACATACTACGTAGGCCGGTATGGTGAATCCGCGGTAAGATGGTACCAGCGTATCGTTGATGAATCGGTCCCTGAAGGACATCAGTTCTCCGCGCTTCGCTAATCTGGTGCTGAGTAGCGGATTCCGAAGGAATGGAAGGCACGATTGGCCTGGATACGTATCAAGCCTGTCTTGGAAACGCACACGAGTCTGGCGCCTGACCACTGCATCCAATTCGGCGCGGGTCGCACAAGCCCCATCATCACAGACGAATTGTGGAAGTGATCTTGGTGCATATTCACGTGGACGATCTCCGAATATGATTCAGATAAGGTAAACGCGTAGAGCATTCCCGCCCGGTGAGAGTGCGGGTTCGAGTCCCGCGTGGAGCTAGAAGTTTTGATCGCAACAAAACATCGTTATTACAGCTTACAACCTCGATACCAGCCACTTGAGGCTTAAAGAAATTGATTTGGTTCAGATAATGTCATTTTCGAGTGAACTGGATTTGCGGAATTGAGTTGTAGGTGTATCGCTGATGACGCGAGGTAGTAGTTCACCGATATTATTGTAGTAGTATTCCATTTTGGGTTGTATTGCGGCATTATTGCCTTCCTCAGGGCCAGAAAAAGTCGACGAGACGTTAGAAAACTGCATGCTCAGACACCATTTAATTTTACTGCGCAATGTTTAACCCCTTCGCGATAATGTCGGACAATGTTGATCGACGCTTGTTGCCCCCTCCACCCTCTAACAAGTTCAGGCGATCCTAGGCGAGAACGGGACGATTTTTCCTGGTGCGATTATTTCCCTTTCCATTGCAATACATTGAGTAATTAATAGGTGATGTGGGTCCTCAATTGAATTTTATCCACAAAGATGCTAAAAAATAATAATAACCGCTAGTGCACCGGATAGGAAGAAAACACGAATTGTCGCGAAAGCGTTAAGAAACACTATTCCCTTCTAGCACCCATTTACAGGTTCGGCCCCTGTCAAAGGTATCTTGATGGATCCATCCGTACTAATAAGCGAATTGGGGCTGCCATAGGACGCCAAACCTTACGAGTGTTGGATCTTGGATTGCTCTGCACTGCATCAGACTGAGTGCGCCTTAAAAGAGCTGCGATGAAAGTGGCGGGAGAATCGATGACCGACGCACAGGGACTGATTGATAAACGCCCAACTCACTCAGAGCTCCGGGAGTAAGTGTGAGCTCAGTAGCCATACCTTCTGCTTTGTTTCGGCTGCTGCTGCTATATGTGTGTGTGTTGTACGGACGACGTGTTGTGCTTCTCCACGGTGGAGAAGAAGAGCATGGAGAAAGAACCACGATCACGACAGCATGTCAGCATATCATGGTCAGTTGGGCAGGCCGGACGGTTTTCAACGCCGGCGATCCGTTCGGCAAACAATAACGTGGACAGCGATCAGTCCAAAAACGTCGCAGATTCTGTTGACTGGTCACAGGGTGTATTTATACGGCTGCCAGAAGTGATCGCCGAGGAGGCGACTGCTCGTCGCCGAGTTAGCACTTGACGGCAAAGAAAATGGACTGGTAGTGGTAGGCTCCAAGGGTCCTTCTCGTCGTTTGAAGACAAGCAGCCATTTTCTTGCTGATCGTGAAGTCCACACCCAATACGGTTGTTTGCACGACGGTAAAGCTATTAGTTTGTTGTATTTATCAGTGAAGGTTGTTAGGAAGAGAGATACAGATGGGACAACACCATTTCCATCAACGATTTTCGCCCTTTATTGACAGTTATCTTGTGGAAAAATTATGACGCGGATAGAATAATATTAGTCCAAATTAGGCGTACTTCATAGCCTATGAGGGAATACAGCTGAGAAACTCTCAACAATCTTGTCAACAAAACATGATCAGTGCGACTGCTACTACCTACTGCAGTGTCAAGTTATGTACCGAACCTTTGTCTGGCTACACATCAAAGTATTGCAATCATCGTTCACGACTGTCTGCAAACATGTGTTCGCAAACTAGGAAGAGGTCGTAGAGCCTTTTTGCAGCAATTCTGTAAATGGAAGGTGTGAAAGGAGATTGTTACCGAACAATCAGCGAAAAAAGCGAACAAAAATAGAAAGAATGTCGACTGTTTCAGCCTTGTTCTGGATATTGAGGTGTACTATATCAATAATAATAATAATTATTATAAATGCTATCATATTAATACCTCTTGTGTGTTCTTGTGAATTGTTTGAAGGAGATCTTCAAGCGGCCATGCACTTCTGCTTGGTAGCCAAAGACACGCATCTTGCGAAGATAAAGGTGATATTGAGTGGCACGTGCAAGGTATGTACATGGATGCGACCGTCTGACAATGATCGAACTCAAATTGAACGTCAAGATGACCGAGTACCTAACGACTGGCGACTCTCCAGTACGATCAAAATTCTACCGCGAATAGTCTGTGGTACTTACTTCTTCACTCACATCCTTGCGACCTCAAGCTAGTGACCGAAGACACCTTGCCTAACAAGCAGAGAGGGAGCGTGTTTGAGTTTACTACCATCTGTGATCAATCTTAGCATTTAGTGCTCACGGAAAGCCAGGTCCCTTGATTAGAGAAGGCTCTGAGAAACAAACAGAAATAGAAGCAAAAACTCTTTTTAGCTAATAACGCAATATCGATATAGCTGGGAAGAGGAACAACGGAGGAAACGAACGAACCGTGTCCATCGAGGGGTGACAAGCGGTGACATAATTTTTTGAAAGAATGTAGGGTATTCACTAGCAGTTTTCTTTCAAAATGCTATGTATTCTTCAAAGCACAAAGCATCTACGCATTGATATTCTGAGGATATTAGAAACTAGTTCACAGAAATTTCAATGGGCTTACCAGACAATGTGTTTTGAAAGTCGACCACGCTTATGTTTAAATCCAAGGAAGTCGTTGTGAAACTGGTGAGCGATCGGAAGTGTAGTTCACCTCCTCGTCCAGGGGGTATTTCTACGATTTTTCCGTTTGGCCTGAGATGAGAGGGCTTCCTGCGCTGAAGAGAGCAGTGCAACGATAAAATGACTTACAGCTACGTTTTAGAAATTCGTACTAGCCGTTCAATTTAAGGGCACTCAAATTTACTTGCGCCTGAAAATTTTAGTGAACCATCCATGACTTCGCGGTGACGTCTGTTCATACAGTGCTCGCGAAAAGAAGTCGTGAAGCAACTCTTGTTACCGAAATTCTTGGCTAAATGCGAGCTGTGTCAGCGTTTGCCGAGCTGTGAATTGACCTCAGTTGAGCACCTGGAGCCTCAATGGCTTGCCGCCGTGCCGACAGTAGCATTTGTCGCTTATCCTCACCGACCGGTAACCGGACACCGCCAACAATCCGCCATTCTCCAATCGATCTTGTACTTCTTCAGTTTGACGCGGTGTCGTCGCGGTCACTTTGTGTAACTCGATCCGAGCGTAAACAGACCAATCTAATTACGGTAATCCGGAAACTGTGTCGCGCACTGGATACGGTAAATAGTCGGCGCCGCAAAGGATGACCTTAGTCGCCGCGCAGTTAGTACCGTACGGATATGGCGGATTTATGATATCAGTGGCTATTAAACTCTGTCGGTGTATGCCAGCGTCCTGTTATAGAGTTGGCGGATACCCTCTAACTGATCCGCTGATAAAGTCCATCTTGAGGAATGATTCCTCATGCAAATGTGACCTGAGGTAGCCTTTGTTTTATTTCACCTTCAACAGATCCCTATAAAAACGGTGGCTGCTTTAGATGACATACAGCAGTGGGTGGTTTACATAATAGCGGTAACGGTTGCAGAAACTTCTCCTATTTCCGTTCTATATGATACATCAATAAGACAGCACCGATAAGTATAATTCCGAGGGAAAATTCCAGAACCGAGCCGCGTCCGTTTAATTTGCGTGTTTCTTATTTTTGCGTCCGAGAAAATGCGCACAACTATGGAAAAATGCCCGCAGCCATGGAAGAAAATGTCTACAGTCAGAGGAGTCTTACGAAGACGATGTTCATGAGGAACGGACGAGTTTCTGATGCTTCATTCTCGCTCAACGGAACGAACATCTCCGAATGCTCCAGCTACGTGTATCTAGGTCGCGAAGTCAACGTGGCCAGCGACCTATCGCCACAGCTGGGCAGGAGGAATCGAGCGGATTGGGGAGGTTTCAACAGTGTCGAGGAACTATTAAGGAAGACAAGAACGTCCGACTCCGTGCCCACTTATTCGACTCTGCCGCCCTTCCTGCCCTAACATACGCCTCAGAGACCTGGGCTATGCTAAAGCAGGACGAACATGCGATCAGCGTCGTGCAGCATGAGGACGATGCTCGGAGTGACACGACTCACGCAAGTGAGAGAAGGCGTCCGGGGTTCCGAGCTTCGCCGACGTTCGAAGATCAGAGACGCTGTTGCAGGGGCCACGTCGTCGAAAATTAGGTGGAACGGCCACGTAATGCGTCATTGTCAACGTGAAGAGAGAGGTTTCGCAGGGGATACCATATACACTCAATGTTTCTCTTGGCCTTTTGATTACCCGCTGGACGAAAGCCGTTACCGACTGGATTCCGCGGAATGTCAAGAGAAGGATCCTTCAGATGACGTGCCGAAGACGTCGCCCAACGTCCGTCGAGATTCAGATGGCGTGTCGCAAATAACTGGTCCTAATCAAAAGGCAAAGAGATACATTGAGTATATGGTATCCCCTGCCAAACCTCTCTGTTCACGTTGACAATGACGTGTTGTACAATGATGAGATTTTGTTCATGAATCCACTGTACAGTCTCGAAGGACTCTGATGTACTGAGTAGAAACGTCCTGAATGAGCAGGGCTTGGATAACTGCTTCCGACAGAGTCGAATGCTTTCTTCGGGTCGACGAACGTGTTGATGAGCGTTGGAGAGATTTTCCAGGTGTTCAGGTCTGATCCTGTCGGGACCGGGTGCTGTACGTTTCTTCACCGACGAGATGGCGTGTCGGATCTCGGTAGGGAGAACAGAGAGGACGACGCATCCATCCTGCTGAAGATAGCAAGGGGGCAGGTGGACGTAGCTACCGAAGAGGTCGGAGTGGAAATCGTGGAAGACCTTCTCCATTTGTCTACTGGAAGAGATGGCTGTTCATTTATGGCGCCGGGGAGCGGTCATCTTGGCCAGTGGCGAAGCTTTGACAGGTATTGCGGATGCTCAGTGCCACTGCAGCTGCCACTGCAGCTTCAACCAACACTTCTGCCTTTCTCTCCTTAAGATTCCTTTATCGCCGGTCTGAATTCGGACATCAGCTGGTTCGGACGTCAGCTGGTAGTTGCCTGACGCTCGCTGCTGCTCCACGCTGGCGTATAAGCTCGAGAGTTTCCAGAGACAAGCGTCTCTTGATGGTCTTCAAGCTTTCGACTCCCTTGGCACTATCGTGGAGATGGTGCACGAAGCGGTCGAATTCCTCATCGACGTTGTTCATGACGGCATCTTCCCAAAGGCCGACAAGAGAGGTGTAGAGGTCCCAGTCGATGGTCGTTCTGGGATTCCTCTTCTTGAACTTCGCGGCCTTCTCTCCTTGATGCGAAAAGCGGAACATCGCGAGAAGGAGGCGGCGGTCCGATCCCGTGTAGAATTTGGAGACAATGGAGACGTCGGTCAGGCAATACTTGCGATTGAAGATGATGTGGTCGATCTCGTTGTGGAACGGGCCACCGGGGGATTCCCAGGTCCATCGTAGGGAGGGAGGCTTCTGGAACTGTGAGTTTCCATGGATGGTCTTGGTCGACATAATAAACTCAGATAGTCTTTCACCTTGCTCGTTCCACTCCAAGTCGTGGATTCCGATATGAAGTTCTTCCGGCCACCTTCGCGGTCCGATCTTGGCGTTGAAGTCGCCGACGATCACCTTGTAGAAGGTGTGATCTTCCTTATAGAACTTCTCCAGCTCCACGTAGAAGGCTTCGACCTCTTCGTCGTCGTAGTCGGATATTGGTGCATACGCGACGAACACAGTCAAAGCTGGTGCGGAGCCATATCACTTCAGTCGCCGACGTGACCTCCGATTCGGCTTGTCAGAGCTTCATACGAGTCGATGTTGATGGCCAAGTGCGTGTCGAAGAGGACAACAACGCCGCCTACTCCCCTGCTGTCACACGTTCAGAGAAATAGTCCTTCTCCGGAGTCGTAGGCGGCGTGTAGGGGTGGTGTCTCCTCGTCTCGGTCAGTTCGATGAAGTCGTACTTGATCTTCCTGGCCTACGTCATCAGGTCCTCGACGGATGCTTCCGATGCCAGCGTGCGGGCGTTGTAAGTACAGATGGTCGTCCTAGTCCTTCTCAATTTGCGCAGCCTGGTTAGGCCCTGAGATTTTAGCAGCCTCTCCGTACTCGTCCTTCCCATCGCTGCAGAAATGGGGGCTCTTTCGAGTTCAGGGGAGGCCCTTTAGTGTTGCTGCGTTTGACTGCAATACACGCTGGTAGTTAGTCAGGCTCTGTCCTGCGGGCTAAGAAGACTAAGTAGCCAGTTAGACTCCCCGAGGCTTTTAAGGAGACCTCGAATGGCCTTTCAGTGTACCTCTACTCCACCGAGTGCTAGCTTTTGGCCGGGTCGACACCGATACAATCCGCGCAGGCGTGAACAGATCCACGCACATTGTGCATAAACATGCCGCTCCCTCGCACAAGGAACGCGTCGACCCGACACAGCAGGAGCAAGGAGTCCATCCCCAGCATCCCACCTGCGTCTCTGGGCAGTACACGGTCGCATTTGGTTCTCGTTTCGTTCCCCTATCCACCACCCGGGACGCGCCACGTGGCCCTGGCGGCCCGAGATCCGTCTTGACAAGAAAGCCCGAAGGCGCTCTATCGAGGGAAATTCGTGGATACCGTTGGTAGAGTGGAAAAAATACTTCTCAAAACAAAAGTCTTTACAGTATGAAAGATATAAATGTTGTTGCTTTGATTTCGGAGCAGGCTGTCATTTTTGAATGTGTTTTATTTTGAGGATAGACTGCCCTTGGCTTTTTGAAGATACAGATTAAGATATCCGTGTATCCAGGGGCCAAATTCGTACACCGCTTACCGCCCTCTAACGGTGAAAATACCGCCAAACCCCCTGATATGACACTCATTAGCATCAGGTTTCGGCGGTATTTGCACCGTTAGAGGCCGGTAGGCGGTTGATGAATCTAGCCCCAGAATCCGGCAATTGTAAAACGGTCGTTATCCGAATCATCAAGCGTACAAACCAGCTCCTATCAAGGCGCGTCGGATACAAAGCTACGCCCGTTATAACGCGGCCAGGGCGCAGTTCTGATACCTGCAGAAATTGAAGGCGAACAAGATGCTGACCGGGGATGGGCGGAAATTTTTAAAATTTTCCCAGAAAACAGGAAACAGAAAATTTCGAAATTATCATTTGAGATAGCCATCCTATCCAAATGTGGATTTTTCCGGTAACAAATGTTTTCGAGTGGCTAGAAATGTTGTAGCTAAACGGCTTTACTTGCCAGTGTTTATATAAATTCCTACTACTTTTAGAAACACTAAAATTAGCAAATTAGTAATTGGGTCTTAACTCAGAGATTCTGGGTAATCCCGATACTTCAACCATGCTGCATTACTTGCCAGGACACTATTACTGGTATCGCTCTATCTGTCACATCAGTAACCGCAGTACTACAGATGGTCTTAGCTATCGCATTTGGACTGACGTAGGTAGTTCAAGAATCAATGTAGAAGCCCACAATTTATTAAATACAAATACGATGATTCACTAGATTAATTGTTGTTTCATAAACGAGAAACTGGTATTTTAGAGTTGCTAAATGCGAGGAGGCTCACTCGCCGCTGTCCGCATATTTCAACTCATTTCGCCCAATGGTGTGAGTTTTGAGAGACGCTCTCGCGAAATATTCTGAAGCTGTGCAGAGGGTTGCAGTGTATCAGTTGTTGCACAAGTGATTATGCTCCTAAATCGCCTCACTTCTATACAGTAGTTTTCCAAACAAATGGCATCGCATATTTAAAAAACTCTAGAGCAACAAACCTGTGTTCTTTTTAAAAACATAGGTGCAATAACGATTCTAATAACGACTAGGATCAAGAATGTTTTTTATCTCGCCGTTATTTTTCACCCTGCAACACGAGATTCTGTTTGGTAAACAATTGGGCTGTCATGATAAATTGTTGGTGGAAATGCTTTCTTGGATATGCCCATGTGGACACCAAGAGATTCATATAGGATGGCGACCTCTTAGTGGTTTTCAGAATGTTTGGTTCCATACATAATCCCTCGACAGGAGGGCGATGACGAGGATTCCAATCTGTGCTCATTGCCAACGCCTGTCACTCATACGTGAGCAGCTCCTTTTGCAAAACTCTGCTCCTGAGAAGAAAATGGTTCTTTCTAGGGCAGATCTGTTCGTGCGCGGAAGTCAACGTAAATCCTGGAACATCGGAGTTATAGAAATGTATAGGAAGAAATGGGCGGTTTTGGGAGAATTCAGAAGCGCTCAAGAAGTAGTGATGATGAGGAACTTTGCACTCTGTTCCCGTTTCTCTCCATGCTCCATGCAGCTCTAATGTACGGCTCAAAATCCTGGGCCCTACGAAAGTAGGATGAACTTTGGATCAGCATCGCATATTGAGGAATTGAGAGGATGGTGCTCGTCGTAACACGACTCACGCATATGAGAGCACTTTGAAGTTTGGAGCTCCACCGAGGTTTGAAAAAATTTCAGATACACTATCACTGGGCTAAGTCGAACGAGAGGTATGATGCTCTTTATGTCCCTAGAACACCAATTGAGCTACTCTGGCACGGGGCAGGGAATCGAGAAACTGCTGTCGCCAGCTCAAAATCCAGTCACTAATAGCCGGGAGGACTAGTGAAACATGCAGCATGAAATAATCAGAAACAGATTTTTTCATGGAGAAATCTAATTTTAAGTACCAGTCACATGTGGTCGCCTCATTGTGTGCCGACGACATCAGCTCTGAGTATAGCAATTCACCTCCTTCAATTTTGGGTACTGAAAGTGTGAACATCTTAGGTTCAATGATAGCTTCATGCCGAATGATCGACACAGCTTGAACGTTGGATGCACATGTGAAATGTTCAACATACATATGTCGCAAAACTTTTGAAACGGTGTCAGTTTATAAACACCCTTCTCTGCGGGAAATTTTCGTGATCATTTATTTAATACATGTAACATAAGCACTAGCTTTGTAGCCTTAACAGAAGTTTTGTACGAAGTCTTGGAAACCTACACTAATGATGAAAATGGAAAATTGGCAAATTTGTAGAAGGCGTTAGGCCTCGTGCATGCTTCCCGTCGCCGCGATGAGTTTTGCAGAGCGACGAGGAAGGATTTGAACTTCTCACCAGGGAATGCCGTCAGCTTCCCATGGAACTTCGGATTGAGACCTATATCACGTGAAAGAGCTCGAGACGTTGATCACAGATATGTAGAGCAAATTTTCTAAATGGATCTCCTGAGCGAGTTGTGGCCGGCGGAAGCCGCGATGTCTTCCGTATCTTAGGCGCGTTCAATCAGCGTTGGGCGCGGTATCGCGTAATCAGCGGTTCGGTGGGCAGTGCTGACAGCAGCGATGGCGGCGTAGTGGTAGAGTGCTCGCTCCACAGGATTGGGTTCATTGGTTCGGTTCCCCTGTCTGACGGTTTCTTTGCGTTTTGTGACCTATGTTCGACGAAAACCTATGATCTCATTTTTAGCGCATTTTTGGGCGCTAGTTGGAGGGTCACCATAGCATTACTCCACCCCCTCCTCTACTGGTTTCCGCTTGTTGGTCCCGCCTCCACTGGTTCTCTCCCCTCTTTACTCTACTCCTTCACTGGTCTTCCTCTGCTGGACCCCCTCCCCCTTTAACTGGTCCGCATTTACTGCTCCCACCTTTACAGGTCTTCTCTTCACCGGTCCTGCGGTACCGATCCCCTTTCACTGACGCTCTTCACTGATCAGCCATCGGTGACACCGCTTCTGAACCCAGACACCCATTGTGTGACATCGGTGACAGTTCTCTTGAATCTGGACGCCCGTTACTCGACGTCTATGAAAGGCCAGATGGACCGACGAAATAGCGGACGCACAGACGGACGGACAGACACAACCGCTTACTCTTTTTTATATAGTAGGATATCCGCGTATTGTCTGCTTCCGAATTGGGCAAGGGAGGGAACTCCAGGATGTAGGCAATTTTAGCACGGGTGCTTCACTTGAGCCACACCCTGGAGTCCCTTCCCCCTCCTAAATCTGTGTTCTCCTCGGAGTCAGCGCAGGAGAACACAGATTTAGGCGGGGGAAGGGACTCCTGCTATAGTGACATCCCAACTACCATAGCGCTCAAAAATGCGCTAAAAATGAGATCTACCACTGCGCTGCCGCCGCTACTGTCAGCACTGCCCACCGAACCGCTGGTTACGCAATACCGCGCCCAACATACGGAAGACATCGCGGCTTCCGCCGGCCACAATTCGCTCAGGAAATCCATTTAGCAAATTTGGTCTAAGTATCTGTGATCAGCGTCTTGAGCTCTTTCACGTGATATAGGTCTCAATCCGAAGTTTCATGGAAAGCTGACGGCATTCCCTGGTCAGTGCTCGTTGAACCGCTCTGCCAGGGAGGGTTGCGGAGCCACTCGCCCCGCGAGCGCGGTTCCGAGCGTGGTAGGTTAGACTACGGTCGGAAAAGTCCAGCCTTTTGTGGCACAGATTGGGCTAGGGAGGGGACTCCGGGGTGTGACGAGTCACCAGACGCGAAACAAAACAGGGCTCATGCGCCGAGACTGCGGTCGCTGGGGGCTAAATGCCCGGAGACCGCAAGGGAGCGCGACGGCGATCCGTCCAGGACCAACGCTGAACACCACGCGAGGCGCGAAAAAGTATGCCATGCCAGCGATAGACGCGGGAAGCCATCGCGCATGCCTACTGTCACTGTTGCGGCGGCCGCGGTCGAGTTTCCTTTGACTATTCGACCGCGTTCAGCGGAATGGCCACGAACTGAGCGCCGCGATGCCATCGTGGCAATGGAAGTGTGCCCCGACCTTAAGGAGCTCCGTGTCAATAGTACTTACACCATCATTCAAGCAAACAAAGCAGTACTGTCATGTATGGGAGTAGGTGTCGATCCAGTATGCTATCGAATTTATTTATTTATTTATTTATTGCACTCAAAGGTGCGCAAAACCCTGCACAGGTCGTCATGCACGTCTAAAACAGATCCAGTTCTGAAAAAAAACAAAGGATAAACAACAAAGTAAATAAGAAGTTAGTAACAAAATAAACACCTTTCTAAAACGTAGCTGAAAAAAAAAAAACAAACTCGCAAACAACATAGAACGGCGCAATACTAAAACGTGCTTAGAACACCTCCATTCCAAAGCAACAGAAATCTGATGGCCTTTTCCCTCGCAGTGCCCTCAATTTACACTTGAATACTGTGTCACCTATAGTGCAATGAGTAGGCGTGGCTAAGTAGAGCCCTTATAGTTTAAATCACAAGACAACCCCATTAGAATTGATATCCCATCCTGTAGAGTTTATTCACCTAACAGAGATATCGGTGACGAAATTCTATATCAGGAGTGAAGATATCAGTGGCAAGAGGATATAGATGTGGAATTATGGTTAGATAATAGTGTGTGGCCGGCCGGGTCCATGCAAAGATAGCGTCACGAGTGTTTAAGGAGAAACCTACAGTACATCAGTCTGCCACAGTGCATTACCACACACAGAAGTCTTGCCACAAATTTTACTGAGTGAGACACATTGTCGGCAGGGAAGTTAGGCAATGCGAAGGAGTAGCACATGGAGAATAGAATGAATCGGTTTTCTAAAACCCAGCCCAGCTATAGTGTGGTTATTTATAATAAACCACTCTCGAGCAACGTTCTTGGCTGGTCGACACCTAAGCGTCAGGATGTAACCCTACGTACTTAGGCGAGGCAGTGCTTCTTTCAGTGCCAGCCATTGTCGCTTCTATAGCCGCAGCGGGTTGACCACAAAAAACCGAAACATCCTGTAAAATGGCAAAGATTTTCGAAACATTATAGATTAAGTCCAAGCTCTTTTGCCAATCAACTCACTTATCTCCCCTAACAACCAAGCCTTAGGCCACAAAGTGTTGTGATAAAGGGAATCGTCCCAGTATTAAGACAAGGGCAACACGTTAACATTGCACGAGTGTTAGAGGTATAGCCAATGTAGTTTCAAATGAGAGCAATGCAAGAAAAAAAGGAATCACACCTATCTAGAACATTAACTATCGGAAGGTTAAGAAACAATGATACGACGATTTTGGGATCAGGCAGCTAGTAACACTCCTCCCCGTACAGCCAACATCATGCGAACCTCACCACAAGGCAACATCTGAAATAGGAATGGTAAAACTTAAGCATTATGCGCTTCCTAACAGCTGCAAAAGGTCATGTTTCTTCAGTTGTTTTTTGAATGCAGAGCTATTGTCAGCTTCAAACACTGTCAATGGTAGCAGCTGCATCCACCTGGCACAACGGTTAAATAGGTTGTTAAACATCAATGAAATTTTTTTCCATCCAATTCTACGATAATGAACGTTAAACCTACCGTTACGCATGCTTGATGGCACAAATACCCAGTACTTGCTTGCCAATAATTTTGATTGCTTTCGAAGAACTCGGAAACAAAATGTCAAGTCTGAAGCAATGCGCCTCTCCTGCAGTGTCTTCAAACCAAACATATTTAACCTGTCGGCATAACTAGGCATGACGGTACCACTTTGAGGCCGCTTTACTCTATACCAGAGTAGACGGGTGAAGACCTGCTGCCCTCTTTCTAGTTTGAGAATGTCCTTCTTCAAGTGGGGATTCCAAACTGGGGAGCAGTATTCAAGATGAGGCAGCACATGAGACTTATAAAGTCTCAGCAATATTGCTTCATCAGAGCATTTTATATTACGGAATAAAGGATATTCTCAAATTCACTACTCTATGGTTAGAACGCGATGGAATAAAAATATTTATTAACACAACAGGAGAGAATAAGATCAGATAGGAATAAGGAACGGTGGCATGACAACGACGGGGACGATCGAATCCCCGGGAGAGGGCGGCGGAGTTGGGGAGAATCTGCGTCCAGCATGATGACTTCCCCTTTTAGGCGGACCTGAGATCACTTGCGTGCCGATCACCTACGCGCCTATCGACCACCACTGATCTAAATCGTCGCTTAGTAGGCGCGACGTTTAGGTGCCCATGTTGGCCCTGACAGTATACTCGATGACTGCATGGCTCTTCTTGAACACACCGAAAACGGCACATTTTTGTCATTCTGAATACAGTAGAACTTTGGTCATAAAACAATGACTTTATGATATTATATGAATTCCTGCTATTGAATTACTATGACAACATTTTGAAGGGGCTTCGTTTTCTGTTTTCTGACCAATTTTTGGTCATTTTCCCAGAAAACAGAGTTCCGGACAGGATTACAGGAACAGCTCTGTTTGATCGCACGCAACTTTCCCAAAATGTGGGAGAGGCCATTTGCAAGGAGGATATCGCGGATGCGGCGCGCAGTTAACCAGCGCTGAGAGTATACACAGTGGCCTGACATTATGCCTGCAGGGCTGTGAGTGCCGGTCCGAGTCCGCTTAGCGCGAGAGTTTCGATCCAGCAGAAGATCTCGCAACATCAGGTTACACATTTTTGTTGATGGCAACGTTTAAACGACGTCTCGTACTCGTTAACTCTCACACATCTTTCTCATATTTATGCATATTACAGAGAGTATCTCAAAGGACAGGGCTTCGTTGATAATCTACAGTTCTTCTATGCCTTCACACTCTTTTCATGGTCACGTACGTTGTTGCTGTGGTCATATTTATTCGAATGCCATTCTAGGTAAATCTGCGCGAAAGAGAGTGTGAAAAAGGTCAGCTCTTGTTAGGACGCGACTCCCGTTATAACGCGGATTTCCTCAGGTCCCTTCAAACGCGTTATAGCGAGAGAGGACTGTATAATGGGTACACTAAAGTGATGTTCTCCATTGACTTCCCTACAAGGCGAAACCACATCCAATGCAGGGCAGATTCTAACCCTCTTTTGTCATCGCGTGCTCGAAAAGGTTCCAGTCACTCAGTGTGGCATTTCACCAAATCTTTGAAAAGCGATCTGGAACTTTGTATCGATAAAATGCAGTTATGGCCGTAGCCTTTTCAAAAATGCCGAAAAAGCCGCATTTTTCCGGCCTTTTCGGCCTATCTAAATAACTTCCTTCAAGGTTAACTAATTGTGAAAGTAAGCACATTTTTGTGTTCAGCAGCTCAAGCTCTATCAGATAGAGTAAAAAAATTGTCAAAAATTTCAAAGTTCAACCGAATTTTTTCAAAGGTTGGTTTTTCGTTCAAAATCGTGCTCCATTGCAAAGGGCGGCCGCGGACGAGTTGTCGGTCGCAAGTCATCGAAAACCGTTGCATGCTCATAACTCCTTTAGTTTTAGGTTTTTTTGAGAAACGGTTGGTACCACTCGATTCGTCTCTTCGAGTTCTGCACAACCATGTATACAACATTACAAGACCACCGCATTTTCGCAGTGGGTGGCCAAAAATGGCTGGAACGGGCTCATTGCGATTGGAGAAGCTTATTTTTCAGGACTTGCATGTTCTCGGAATATATTAAGCTCAAGGAGGAAGTGTTCCTGTCAGACCAGGAATCCTCCGAGTGCGCCGTGCACAAAGCATATGGAATCGAACCTATCAATCGAGTGGGCGCAACAGCTTGTAGAGTGGGCGTTTGGAGAGTATTATCAGAAATTCCCAGCCGCCCTACTCAGGAATTGCTGTACTCTGTCCCCGTGAGGCTTTGGAGTGCGCCGCGCACAATGCATTCAGGATCGGACCTATCAATCGAGTGGGCGCGGCAGATTGTAGAGTGCGCGTTTTGGGAGTTTTATCAGAAATTTGGGAGTGTACTATCTCGGTTCGAGTTCAACACCACGATAAGTTGTATACATGATTGTGCAGATCTCGAAGAGACGAATCGAGTGGTACCAACCGTTTCTCAAAAAAACCTAAAACTAAAGGAGTTATGAGCATGCAACGTCTTTCGACGACTTGCGACCGACAACTCGTCCGCGACCGCCATTCGCAATGGAGCGCAGGTCTTCAATTTCGAACATTTTCATGGCTCCATATGAAAAATGTATAAAACGATAGAGCTCGAGCTCCTGAGCACAAATATATCCTTCGTTTTTGAAATGAACGAATACTAGGCGAGTTATACCCAAAAGACGCAAAAGCCGGGAAAACGCGGCTTTTTCGGGATTTGATCAAAAGATACGGCCATAACTGTATATTTAGGCTGACCTATGGCCTACATATTTCAGTATTGTCATAATATTTTGTTAGGTATATGTTATACAGGGTGGACCAAAATAACGTGAACAAGATTTTTTTGTCATAATTGTGAGACATCCAACAATTCGAGAAAATGACGACTAAATTACAACACTACAAACATTGAGGTACATCATGTACAAGCAGTTTCGAAGTGTCCTTCTTTGGAGCGGATGCAGAAGGCCAAACATTTTGCGAGGTTTTCGGCAATGGGTCGGGGAAATTGACCTTGTACCACGCCTGCCTACTCTTCGCTCTATGTGCGGGAGCACAGTCCTGTTGGAACGTCCAATGGGCATTGCCGAAGTGCTGCTGGGCCTAAGGAAGATCTAGGGACTCGAGAATGTTTCGCTGGTACACGTATCTGCTTTCTCCCGACTTCGACGCCATGCAAGTTCGACGGATCCTGCACTACAATACCGCTCGCGCCGCACGGTCAAAAGTGGGCGAAAAAACGCAAAAATAGCGTCGCAAAGCGTCGCATGCTCATAACTCCTTCAGTTTTACGTTTTTCGAAAAAAAAAGGTTGGCACCATTCGATTCGTCTCTTTGAGATCTACACAACCACGTATACAACTTTACCAGAACTCCGAAAATTTCGCCGTGGGTGGTCCAAAAATGACTGGAGCGGGCCTTTGCGATTAGAGCAGCTTATTTCCCAGGACATGCGTGCTTTCGGAATATCTCAAGCATGGCGTACGTTGCCAGTGCTCTGTCATGCCAGGAATGCTCCGAGAGTGCGCCGTGCACAATGCATACAGAATCGAACCTTTCAATAGAGGGGGGACAGCTTGTAGACTGAGCGTTTTGGGAGTTTTATCAGAAATTTTCTCCCGCCCTACTCAGGAATTGCTCTAAGGCTGTCCAGCGAGCCTTTGGAGTGCGCCGTGAACAATGCATACGGATTCGAACCTTTCAATCGAGGGGGCGACCGCTCGCAAATTGCACGCATGGGCGTGTTCAGAGCGCAATAGCTCTGTCAAGTTGGAACCTTTCAGGTTGCAGCTTGTAGGTTTTGTAGGAAGTCGAGCGTTCTGTTAGTACGCCGAAGTGAAATGGTTTAGCTTAGCAGGGAGCAATGTTATAGGGGTGCGAAAATGCAGGTGAAGCTTGTGTGAAGCATTTTTTCCGAATTCAGTGGACCACTGCGAGACGATGCGGCGAGCTAATGGCTTTAAAATGCGTACGCGAACAGAACGCTTAAGGTACCTTACGAAGACGTTCTCATAGCTCCTCAGCTGCCTAAACTGCCTTAGCCTCGGCTGGCGTTTTAGAGCGGCGAAAGCTAGCGGTTAGAGTTTCTTGCGTTCCTATTCGCCCAGATTTGAGTCTTCGACACTCGCAATGGTACCGTTCTGTTTTGCTTGAAAAGCGCTATCGAACGGTATCAATTTCGACCGATTTTGGAAACATCGATTTTTTGACAATATCCCACCGAGGACGTGGGCGCGGCGGAGGGACGATGACGTCATCGAAAAATCATTTCTTCGAGTTGGGCCATACTTGATACCATTCGATAGAGCTTTTCACGCTGAATTGAATCGTGTCATTTATAGTGGGAAAAACTATAATCTGGGCGAGAAACAGCCGGAGAGCGTCTGCCGTTGTTGCGCTAAATTGCACTATACCTTTGTCCTTGGGAAAAAATTTCGAATTTCGAATGATCGAATAATATTCGATTTTCAAAATTTCGAATTTCGAATGATCAAATAATATTCGATTTTCAAAAAGACGAATTTCGAATGATCGAATAATATTCGATTTTCAAAATTTCGAATTTCGAATGATCGAATAATATTCGATTTTCAAAATTTCGAATTTCGAATGATCGAATAATATTCGATTTTCAAAAAGTCGAATTTCGAATAATCGAATTTCGAATAGTCGAATATTCGAATAGTCAAATGAACACTATTATTTACTGTCGTCACCCAGTGGTTGACAATTATTTTTTATTACCCACTGTGAAGGAAATGGATGGCTGCTCCATCCATTTTCTTTACGAGACCAAATGACAATAACAGCGGTATAATGGCAATGAAGCACGCTTTGCTTCCCTAAGAATTCGTGCACCGAGAAGAGAGAAACACCTTGGGTAGGCAGAGCTAGATTGTTATAGGTCTTTCTCTATAGGTTGCTATCTTTCCTTATGTTATAGCGAAGCTTCCAGGTGGTAAAAGAATGATTATCATGGGCGGAGAAATGACACAAAGGCGATCTGGTGCAGAAAGGGCGCACTGTAGTCTCACGAATGGCATTCAGTTTGTGTTCTAGCTTCTAAGAGAAACGGACCCGCGTTGGAATTTAATCTGACAAGACACTACGACTTGGACAGTGTTAAAGCGAAAATGGGAATGGCTCACTTTCATAGGAAACGGAGTATGACTGGCTCTTGTACTCCATAGCCATTGCTCTTCCTCTCTTCTTCAACGTCTTTACTGGCAGAAAGCAGGAGCTTTCTAGGCCCCTGAAAGTTCTACCTCCCTACCGCAGCCCCTTCGGCTCTAATCGTTCCCTTGTTGTAACTGTGGTAGAAATACAAAACGAAGGTTCTCCCGTAGTATACTGAAGGTAAAAATATCTGTGTACAGGCATAATCCTAATCACTTGCGATTCACGTGAATGGCCACAGCACGCTCGACGGCCGTTTACAAGGAAGCAGGTGCGCAGCGGAGGGCCGCGCTTGCAGCGCTTACTTCGCGTCAACTCACAAGGGAGGTCAATGAACCTCCCGTGGGAATCTTATAAGTGACCTATTGAGCGCTGTGGGGGATTGTCCGAGAGGCACCCCAGTGGTTTAAAACTGAATGCAGCTAAGGGACATTTTATTTAACGAATTTACCGAATTTACCTTTTTAACGCGAAAATTTTTCGTTAAAAAGTGGTCGTTAAAAATTTACCGAAAAAATTTAACGCACACCCCTGCTGCCCATCGCCTCCCCACCACTCTCTGCTAATCGAAGGTTTAGGGACTTGTACTCCCACAACTCCGGAGATCGAAAGCAGGTTTCGCCCAAACGTCGTCTAGAGGGCTAATTGAGGTGCTGATCGCAAATCTAGTAAACGTTTTCGCGTGATCGCGTGATTCCACATTTTCATGAGTGATCAAGTTTATCAGTTTGAGTACATAGAATCGCTTTCTTCACCTACATATGTGATCAGACTTGCTTTCCAGTCTTCGACTTTGAGATGGAAAGTAGTGCACGAAAAATGGATAATTTAGAAAAAGAAATGACAGATTCGTGGCAGCAGCCTAAATAATTTCCTAAGGCGAGGAAAGGACGAAATCAGTGGTTATGACAACCCCATCCTTACTCACGAACACACACTATGAAATATCGTAAGCGGCCAAATTTTCGAAATTGGATACCATATTCGTGCTCAGCATCCGAAATAACAGTACAGGCGATGTTTGGGCGAAAAAAATCGACCTCCACTCCACTTTTGGAGTCACAATAGTACAACGCGGCCGGTTATTCTGCACCTTTTCTCGCACATACTCACCGTCGCCTATTGTGGTCGACGGTAACACCAAACGCGTTTGTGATCAGAACCTCAGTCAACACTCAGGACAACATTTGTACGAAATTTTATTATCTACTTACGAAGTCATGGGGATTAATACAAGTACCTACGTTTGCAAAGCCCCCCCCCCTGTCAGTGCGGGAGAGTGGCCGAGGAAGAATAGGCTGCAAGAAGACCAATAGAATAAGTTAACCATATATGTAAATTTTAATACTCAAACAGTTTTAAATTCAATGTCTAAACAACGAAGTAGAATTAGAAATAACCTGGGGTATACATGAACTCTAAATCACTCTGTACTATAACAAACACAAGTGGAAAACAAGCACCAACTAAAACAAGTAATAACTAAAACAATGGTAACAACAACACTAAACATGTCTTGTTTCGCCTCTGCCTTCATACAAAACATGTTTATAATTAGTCACCCCGAGGCTCGTCAGTGAAGAAGGTGACTAATTAATTTAGTTGTTAGTACTGTATTTGGTGCCATATGCAAATGCTACGAATACTACGGAGTACAATACCACGGAGTAGGTCAAAAATGATGCATTTTATAAGAGATGCTAAAATTAGTAAAATTTACAAGAGAAACGTTCTCTATAGGAACCCGAAGACTGATCAGCACATCCCAGAGATGGACTGAAGCAACACATTTCGATCATGTTCGTAAATATGGTTAAAATGAGAATATGTTCTACATTTACCAAGACGCCCAGCAATCCGTAAACACCACTCCCAGATTCGAACCTGGACCTCTCCCCGCTATCCACACGCCCATCCTGTCGCTGCTTCGCCTGCAGTGAATAATTCACTTGAATGTACCCTGCAGTCCCCTTCGGGAAACCTAATAAATTGTCAGATTTCTAACATCTAACTATAATTAAAGCTCTATAGCATCTGCATGTTAGTTTCTGAGTATTTCAAGGCCATTCAAGGCGTCAGTCTCGTCTTATCAGCCAGCACTGAAGTGCTACAGTTTTTTGTAATTTTTGACCTACACAGATGCCCGCAGGACATTTGAAGACAACTACGGTGCTAGACACACCCTTATAACAAGCAATAGGTCATTTTGGAAATCTCCACGGGAAGTTCATTGACTTCTCTTGTCAGATTACGTACACACAATTCGGCGCACTTTGAATGACGCGCGAAACTCAAACATCGTTTTTTATCATAAGGTCAGACTCCCCTGGTTTTCGGAGAAGAGTGCCACTAATTTGTTAAGAGATTGATAAAGATTATTCGAATATTCGACTACTCGAATATTCGATATTCGAAGCCTTCGAATATTCGAATAAACGAATATTCGAATATTGGCCACTTTCTAATATTCGAATAAACGAATAATTCGAATATTGGACTTTCTCGAATATTCGAATAATCGAATAATTCGAATATTGGACTTTTTCGAATAGTCGAATATTCGAATATTCGAAATTCGAATTTATTCGAAATTCGACTATTCGAAATTCGAAAAGGACAAAGGTATAAATTGCACGCGCGGGCGTGTTCAGAGCACAATAACTCTGTCGAGTTCGAATCGTTTCGGCTGCAACTTCTGGGTATTGTAGGCAGTAGAACAGTACATAAGTATACTAAAGTAGATTAGCTTAGCTTAGGAGGGGGCAATGTTATAGAGGTGCGAAAATGCAGGTGAAACTTGCGTGACGCATTTTTTCCGAATTCGGTGGACCACTGCGAGAAGACGCGGCGAGCTAACGGCCTCAAAATGCGTATGCGAACAGACGACTTAAGGTACTTTACGGCGACGGGCTCAGAACTTCTCAGCTGCCTAAACGGCCTTAGCCCCATCTGCCGTTTTAGGGCGGCGGGTTTAGCGGTTGAAGTTTCCTGCCCTCTTACTCGCCCATATTTGGGTTTTCGACACTCCCAGCAACACCGTTTTGTTCACAACGAGAAGCTCCATCGAATGGTTTCACTCTCGACCTTCTTCTTCTTCTTCTTCTTCTTCAGCGTCTGTCTCGCTTCGTAGCGGGGTCCGCTATTCTGTTGTCATGACGCCACCTTTCCCGATCCAGCGCTAGACCAGGGTGGACACCAGCTACTTTCAAGTCCGTATGTAACGTATCAGCCCAGCGCTGCTTCGGGCGCCCTCTAGGCCGCTTTCCTGTTACCTCGAAGTTAAGGCCTATCTTGCGGACGCTGTCTTCTTCCCCACGCAGAACGTGGCCGTACCATCGTAAGCGAGCTTCGCGCATCTTGTCAGTTATCGGCGCGACACCGAACTTCTGCCGAATAGCATCGTTTCGGATGCGGTCCAGGCGCGTGACTCCTGCCGTCCAGCGCAGCATCTTCGTTTCCATGACGCTGAGGCGCGTTTCAACTTCCTTTGTCGCAGGCCAACACTCAGCGCCGTACATCGCTACTGGCCGGATGACTGCTCTGTAGATCTTTGACTTAAAGCGCTCTGGTATCTTCTTGTCGCAGAGCACGCCAGTCAACGAGCGCCACTTGGACCAAGATGCACTCACGCGTGAATTCACTTCGACCATCAGTTTGCCGTCAGACGCGACTGCTGATCCCGGGTACCTAAAGACCGCAGTGCGTGGAAGCTCGATACCGTTAACCTTGATGGAGCTGGACTCGGTAACGTCCGTCGTTAAATACTCGGTCTTCTTCACGTTCAGTTTGAGTCCAAACCGCTCCAAGCGATCACACCAAGCTTGCAACTCTCGCTCGAGTTCTCCTTTATCTTCGCTAGCGAGCATCACGTCATCGGCATAAAGCAACGTCCAAGGGACGGGCTTCTGAAAATCTCGTGTGATGGTATCCATGACGACAACAAAGAGGAGTGGGGAAAGCGCAGAACCCTGGTGTACACCGACAAAGATGGGGAACTCCATCGAGGTTCCAGCTGCAGCTTGAACTCGACTCTTTGGACAAGAGTAGAGAATTCGCACCCACTCTATGAGCTCTTCTGGAACTCCATGATGTCGCAAGGCGTACCGTATCACTTCACGCGGTACGCGGTCAAAGTCCTTCTCCAAGTCGAGGAAGGCGATATGCACTGCCTTCTGTTTCTCGCGATGCTTCTCTATCAGGAGGCGAGTGGCTGTATGGCATCAACGGTGCCACAACCAGCCACGAAGCCGCACTGATTGCTGGACAGCTGGACGATGTCCCGAATTCGTCCATCGACAATTCGCTCAAAGATCTTCATGCTGTGCGGAAGCAAGCGAATCGGACGGTAATTGGAGCAGTCTGCAGGACTACCCTTCTTCTTCCAAATCGGGATCGTCGTACTTCGGCGCCAACACTCAGGCACTTTCTTCTCAGCCACAACCTGATTAAAGAACTTCGCCAACCACTCAGCAGGGTACCAGTACTTGGACTTCCACAAATCAGCTGCCACGTCATCGGGCCCAGTCGCTTTGCCTGGCCTCATCTTCTTCAAAGCCGCTTCACTCTCCTCCACGGTGATCTTCTGAACGGGGCCGTGGGTTGGAGCCGTTGAAGGGATGGCTGGATGAGGGAATTCTACCGTAGAGATTTCCTCAGAGTAATCGCGCCATCGCTTCAATGCCTTCTTGCGGTCCGTAAGAAGATGGCCGTTCTCATCATTGATGCCGAAGAACTTCTCGATGTCCTCGGTCTGGCGATGGCGATTCTTTGCAAGTCGGTACAGATACCGCTCACCATCGCGAGACTCCAGCTTCTCGTTGACATCTCCATAATGAGTGGCTTTCGCAACAGCCACGGCCTTCTTTGCAGCTTTCTTCGCTTCTTGGTATTTCCGCCAGTTATCAGCTGTCTTTTCGCCGAGAAACACGTGATAGAGCGACTTCTTCTCTCGCACTTTCGCTTTCACGTCGTTTGTCCACAGCCATGTCTGCTTGTCGACCTTCCGTCGCCCAGGCTTCGTAATGCGAGTTCTGACTGTGCAGCTTGATGAATCGCGTCGGTCGCCTTCTTCCAAGTTTCGTCGACAGTCGTGACTGTCGGTAACCGCACGCGAGAAATCACAGCTGCTTCCTTCTCTCTGATTCGCCACCACTTAATTCTAGCTGCACCGCATCGCTCAACCTGCTTCAGCCTCGGAGGGGCGATCTTCAAAGTGCAGATCAGCGGTCGATGCTGTGGGGCGACCGTCTCATACGGCACGATCTTCGCGTCTGTGACAAGACTCCGGTCGCGATCTCTCACAAGGACAAAGTCTATCTGAGTCTTTGTGCTCCCACTGTAGTATGAGATAAGGTGCGAGTCGCGTTTTTTCGGAAGACGGTGTTCACTATGGTGAGGTTATGCGATTCCGCGTAATCAAGAATGCGCTCACCATCGGCGTTACGTGATCCGTATCCGAATCCACCATGACAGCTGTACCCGTCTTTCGTAGCACCTACGTGCCCATTAAGGTCACCAGCGACTATGATGACATCTTTCGACGGGACCACTGCTGTCTTCTCATCAAGCAGGCTCCAAAACTCTTCCTTGGCTTGATCCGAGCAGCCAGTCTGCGGAGCATACGCTGAGAAGAAGTGATAGAGTCGCTCCTTAGCGGCAACAACGATCTTCATCAATCGATCGTCAAAGGGCTCGACGCTTACAATCGAGTCACGAAATCGTTCGGAGACGATTATTCCGACACCACTGGTGGTCCTGGGACTTCCACATAGAACAGCCTTAAAGCCACGTCCTATGTCCCTTGACTTGCGGCAGGACCACCTCGTCTCCTGCACCGCACAGAAATCAACTCTTCTACGCTCCAGTGCTTCAACCAACTCGCACGAGCGGCCCGTCAACGTACCCACATTCAGCGTTGCCACGCGGGTCCTGCTTACGTTACGGGTCTTTCGGACTAGCTCAGTTGCTCCCCGATGCCGTCCTCGCATCAGGGACCCTCGCATACTTCTCACACTCGCCGGGCTCTGCGAGTGCTCGTCGGCTCCCGCGGACGCCGTAGCACTATCTCGAAACACTTGAGCTGTCATACACCATGTGATGTGACATGGGTCTTCGTAGGCCGGCCTGTCACAAGGGCCTGTCGCCTGCAATCGAGTGTCCGTGTTCGGCTTAACTCGCAGAGCGAGTAGTTTCCAGTGGCACCACGTGGAGGAACGGACATCGCCACCGGTTTCACTCTCGACCAATTTCAAAAAAATCGATTTTTTTCGACACTCGCAATGGCACACTTCTGTTCTGCTTGAAAGGCGCTATCGAACGGTATCAATTTCGACCGATTTTGGAAACATCGATTTTTTGACAATATCCCATCGAGGACGTGGGCGCCCTAGGCCGAGCTGCTCGGATGATGACGTCATCGAAAGCCGATGTTTTCAAAATTGGCCAAATTTCCTTGTGCAAACTTCGTCCAAAATCTTCTAGGGGGTATTTGGGGCGCTGATTACTTACGAATCCGACGTTCGTTTTTGAAAATTCCGTTGACTTTGGTAGGTTTTGGATTTTCTTCTGGACCAGTCGTACGTCGGCCTAGCGGCCGCCTACGACTGGTTGGGGGCTTCGCCCCCAAACCCCGAGAATAGGACGCCACATCCTCAAAAAAATTGATAATATCGATCGATATCGATTGGCCGACTTCAGATTCGTGTTCAGCGACCTCGATTACCCCCAGGGCCGAAGTTTCGTGCCGCTTGAACGTCATCCACAAAAAATCGATAATATCGATCGATATCGATTGGTCGACTTCAGATTCGTGTTCAGCGACCTTGATTACACCCAGAGCTGAAGTTTCGCGCCACTTAAAGGACATCCACAAAAAATCGATAATATCGATCGATATCGATTGGTCGACTTAAGATTCGTGTTCAGCGACCTTGATTACCCCCAGGGCCGAAGTTTTGTGCTGCCGACGTGTTCGGCACGTCTGCGGCTCGCCATGCACGGTCGCCGACGTGTTCGGCACGTCTGCGGCTCGCCATGCACGGTCGCCGACGTGTTCGGCACGTCTACGGCTCGCCATGCACGGTTGCCGAGGTGTTCGGCACGTTTGCGGCTCGCCATGCACGGTTGCCGAGGTGTTCGGCTGCCGCGCCCCAACTCAGGTGTGACGGACGGACAGACACACGCACACACGCACGCACACACGCTTGCTGCTTTATATATAGTAGGATAATTGAGGGTGGTCGGGTCAGGATCATCGATTTTGTTCAAAATTCGTGTAGGGTCGGGGACTTATTCGGGGTGCCGAACACGATGCCGAGGTACATTTGGACGATTAGGGCAGGAGGGCGCTCATACCGATAACTGAGGGTGATCGGTGATCGTGACCCGACCACCCTCAAATGGGAAGTAACCTGCTGAAGTCGGCGATATTTTCAAAAACGAACGTCGGATTCGTAATCAGCGCCCCAATTAACCCCTAGATGATTTTGGCGAATTTCGAAAATACCGGTTTTCGATGACGTCATCGCCCGGGCAGCTCGGCCTGCAGCGCCCACGTCCTCGATATTGTCAAAAAATCGATTTTTTTGAAATTGGTTGAGAGTGAAACCATTCGATAGAGCTTCTCGTTATGAACAAAACGGCGCTGCTGGGAGTGTCGGAAACCCAAATATGGGCGAGTAAGAGGGCAGGAAACTTCAACCGCTAAGCCCGCCGCCTTAAAACGACAGATGGGGCTAAGGCAGTTTAGGCAGCTGAAGAGCTATGAGAACGTTTTCGTAAGGTACCTTAAGCGTTCTGTTCGCGTACGCATTTTAACGCCGTTAGCTTGCCGCGTCGTCTCGCAGTGGTCCACGGAATTCGGAAAAAATGACACACACAAGCCTCACCTGCATTTTCGCACCCCTATAACATTGCTCCCTGCTAAGCTAAACCAATTTACTTCGGCGCACTAACAGAACGCTCGACTGCCTACAAAACCTACAAGCTGCAACTTGAAAGGTTCGATTCTGTATGCATTGTTCACGGCGCACTCCAAAGGCTCGCTGGACAGCCATAGAGCAACTCCTGAGTAGGGCGGGAGAAAATTTCTGATAAAACTCCCCAAACGCTCAGTCTACAAGCTGTCCCCCCTCGATTGAAAGGTTCGATTCTGTATGCATTGTTCACGGCGCACTCCAAAGGCTCGCTGGACAGCCATAGAGCAACTCCTGAGTAGGGCGGGAGAAAATTTCTGATAAAACTCCCCAAACGCTCAGTCTACAAGCTGTCCCCCCTCGATTGAAAGGTTCGATTCTGTATGCATTGTGCACGGCGCACTCCAAAGGCTCGCTGGACAGCCATAGAGCAACTCCTGAGTAGGGCAGGAGAAAATTTCTGATCAAACTTCCCAAACGCTCAGTCTACAAGCTGTCCCCCCCCCCCCCTTCGATTGAAAGGTTCGATTCTGTATGCATTGTGCACGGCGCACTCTCGGAGCATTCCTGGCATGACAGAGCACTGGCAACGTACGCCATGCTTGAGATATTCCGAAAGCACGCATGTCCTGGGAAATAAGCTGCTCTAATCGCAAAGGCCCGCTCCAGTCATTTTTGGACCACCCACGGCGAAAATTTCGGAGTTCTGGTAAAGTTGTATACGTGGTTGTGTAGATCTCAAAGAGACGAATCGAATGGTGCCAACCTTTTTTTCGAAAAACGTAAAACTGAAGGAGTTATGAGCATGCGACGCTATTTTTGCGTTTTTTCGCCCACTTTTGACCGTGCGGCGGGAGCGGTATTGTACGAATTTAGGATGCACGTCAAAGTAAGCGATGCGGCAAGGAACTTAAAGGAACTCGACAATACACCTTTCAGTTTGGCCTAAAAGTACCTCAACACTAGATAAAAAAATGCTGCTAATGAGTAACCTAACGCCACTCAATAGATAGTGTCGTTTTCAAATAGTAACCAACAGGAGAGCACATAGGTCGCGTACTTTTTATGGTTCAAAATTACCGATGCGTCTATCTGAGCGTCACTTCTGTGGCTGTTTTGGGTTTTGAGGATTATGATGAATATGAATCTGAAGTCTATGGCAGCAGTTTGGGAGAGATGAGGAACATTGTGCAGTTGTTTTCCTGGTATGACAGACGACAGAGAAGCATAGGCTTAGGTTATGGGATATAATGTAACCACATTCTCTTCATAGCGACGTACAAGTGATGCCCTTTGAGAGTCCTGCTGCCCAGCAAGAAGTACCGCTGGCCGTTGTTGTTCAGGAGGTTTGGGATCTTTAAAGATTCTTTCAAGTTTTCCCCGAACTGGATCGGATTGCGCTAGGAAATCCATAGCCCCTCATTGCCGCAAAATCTTTGGAGCTCTATGAATCACGAAAGGTCTTTCTTGAATTCTTGAGGCACATTTATATTGATTGTACCTGACTTCAGATCGTGAGTTCTGGCAGAAAGTTATATACTTAATATGGTGCTCATTAAGTATGGGTCTAGGTGAAAATTTGCGGGTTTGAACCGCGAGCGACATTTTTTCTGGAAATTAAGTGCTATTATTTTGTGTTTTATTTATATTATGCATTATGGTATTATTTGTATTATCCGGAAAGCTTTATTTACGTTCTTCGCATTCCAGACTGAGGTTAAAGCTCATCCAAAGCGCGTTGCTGTCATCGGCAGAAAGGGCATGAGTCGAAGGAAATTGCTAATCTTCTATAGGTTTTCCAGCGATTGGTCCGAAAGGCGATTGAACGGTTCGAGGAGCTTGAATGTACATTGGGCAGGAAAGGACAGGGTAGAAAGGTTTCGGCTGCAGTTTCTGATAGCATAAAAAGGATTCGTAGGAAAAATTCCTCGCCGCTCAATGAAGAAGATGATGAAAGCAAAGGGCATCAGCGCTACTTCTGTGAGAAACATTGTCAGAGGGAAGCTAGACTTCGCCTTTACCGACAACAGGCGGCACATTCCCTCTGAAGAACGTCCGCTAAAGAGGTGCAGGAGACTTCTGGAGCGCTTCACAGATGACACGCACCGGAGCATCGTTTTCAGTGACGAGAAAAATTTCACAACAGAACCAATTGTGGATCCCTAAACGATCGGATTCTCGTAGCAGATAAGAAGCAGTCTACTTCTGGAGGAAAAGTCATCGGAAAATTGCTCATACGAGCTCTGTTATAGTTGGGGTGCTGTGACCTCAGATGGGGAGATGCCACTGGTGTTCGATGTTAAGGAGAAGATCAATAAGTAAATAAACTTGCACACGGTCATAGAGAAAACTTCGAAGCCATTGTCTATTTTCTCCCTTCGAAGACAGGCCATGATGCTATGAGCAAGACTCGGCTCCTCCAGACAAATCGAGTGTCGTGCAGCAGTGGTGTTCACAGATTTCGGCGCCCACGAAGAATGGCAATCAAATTCACCAAATTTGAACCCACTCGACTTGTTGGTCTAGTCAGTTTTAGAGCACAAGATCTCAGCTACAAGATACTACAACTTGGGCTCCCTCAAGCTGCACTTACGAAAGCGTGAAATGATCTCGATGAGGGCTATCTGCGTGTCGCCTTCGACGCCTTCGTGACTCGTCCGAGAAGCTTTATACGCGCAAGAGGAAGGTACTTTGAATTATGTTCGCAATTTTCGATTCTTAAGGAGCTTTATTAAGAGTGCGAAGTTTTTTCTCCGTTTTGAATTGATTGTGTTACTATGGCACTTCGATTATTTGACGCCCATAATCAGTGCGCATCCTGTACTGGATAATGTTTATCTGGATAATGAATCAATTAGCTATTTGGTCCGAAAGCTCTTGAAATAGGGACACGGAAATTTGCAATAATTTGTTTACTGAAGCCACAAAGTGAATTAAATTTACACTACCTGTCAAAAAAGCGTGACACCAAGAAAGCAAATAATTTCGTTTTTTGCTTTCTCCAAAAAATGTGCAATCATATTGAAGGTAAAAAGATCTTATGGCGTGTAGATTTTCTTATCCTTTTCTCGTTGTTGCATGTAACGATGATGGCGCATCCACAGTCACTTCCAACAATTAAGCAAAGCTTTGATGATGCTCCTGAGAAAAGAGTGAAGCCTTTTAGAAGACATTGACTTCCATCTATTAGGTTGTTAGGAAAGTATCCCACCACTTGTGCAATTATTTCAAATTTATTTCTCTCGTTCCATACATACAACAACTAACGAACATATGCAGCATTATTATCCACAACATATTGCCATTTGCTAGATAATTTGAACATCTCGTTTCTATAAAATTTCTGGAGTTCTGACGAAAAAGCTCAGCGAGTCACTTCTCAAGTTACTTCCTGTCGTCAATTTGTTTCTCCTGCGAGTTGTTAGACAACGAAGGAAACAGTTGGTAGTCCGTTGGAGCGAGGTACGGGTAATGCGGTGGATGGGCCAGAACATGCCATCCGAAACAGCGGAGTTTTTTCTGAGTCTCCCTTGCAACGTGTGGACGCGCATTGTTGTGGAGGAAGAAGATCTTGTCTTCTTTCCCACGAAGAGCTGCTTCCACGATCCAACTGCCTGCCAGTAGACGTCGCTGGCGACCGTAATGTTTATTGGGTGACAGCACCCAGTGAATGACTTCCTTGCAGTTTCACCAGACACTGAGAATTGCCTTTTTGGGTGAAGTTCCAGTATTGGCGTGGGCATTCCTGTTTCGCCGCGGCTTAGTCACTGACACTATCGCGTGTGGTTAACGTAGGCTACCCTCTTTTCGTCCCCACTTACCAGGTTCTCGAGCCAAGAATAATTCCGCCGTCTAGTCAAGAAGTTCACGCACGCATCCTGGCGCACCTGTAGCTGGTGGCCGCTAAGTTCGTGCAGTATCCATGCACCATACCTATAGCTGTTGAGCTATGGTGGTTTGACTGCACTCCTCTGCCAATTCACGGGTGCAACACCAGCGATCCTCCCGAACCAGCTCCAGAAGGCGCTCCTCATTTACTGTAACTGGCCTCCCATACCGCGCTTGGTCCTTCAAAGGTCTCCATTCCTGAGCATCCAGAAGCACACTTTCGCTATGTTGCAGGAGGCAGTGGTGGGACCCATCGTTCCACGTATGTTATCCACCGCGACGTTTGCACTGCTTTGCCTGCAAGATTCCTCTACCAGAATATATGAAATCCCGGGTCTGCACCAATGATTTGTTCATCAAAGAACAATATTCAGGTCCGTTCACTTGCATTTTCGTTACTTTCTCAGAAGAAAGACTTCTCAACTCAAGGTGAGCTTTTGCGATACTATTCTGACAGGATGTAGTCCAGAATTGCAGTTAGTTTTTGCTGAACGCTTTTCTAAAGACCTAGAAAGCAGGTGTGAAAACGTGTGCGCAACATTCATCAACCCCTATGACACGCCTCCAGGCGTACTGCCAATGTTTTTGCACATATCCGTTTGTGGTTATTACGCTTTCTCATGATCATATGAGTCAAGGTTGGACCATCAATGCTTACAACAAACCGAGGCTGTTTGTGCTAGTTTTTCAACGATGCGTGTCTGCACCATATCATTCCCCTAGAAATAAAAGGTCTTATCGCTCTTTCCTTTTAGCCAGCAGCTATGGTACAAAACTATGAATCAAGTAAAGCACAAGCGCGTGTCACACTAGAGCGCCTTGTAAGAGCCAGTGAGGAACGATATTCTCCCTGTCACTTCTTTTTGAAGGCGTAACCCGTGAGTGTAGGGAATAGGCCTTGTTGAACATCGACCTAACCAACTGCCACCCACAAAAAAAAAACTAGCAAATATGATGACGCAAATAGACAGCCTTGGTTCGTTGTAAGTTGATGGTCCAAAATTGAGTCCTGTGACCATGAAAAGCGTAATAACAACATACTAGTATGTGCAAAAATGTTAGCAGTACGCGGACTCGAATTCAAGAGCTCACCGGTGTGCTCCTATGAGGCGGCACTCCTACCGACTGCGCTACCGATGCCCATCTCGTGGAATGTCATAGGTGAGTGTTGCGCATACCCCTCACACATTTTTCAGGCTTAAAAAAAGCGCTCAACAAAAACTAACCGTAATTCTGGTCTTCGCTCACACGGTCCTACATCCTTTCAAAATAGCTTCGCAAAAGCTCACCTTGAGATGAGAACCGTTCCTTGTCAGAATAGTGTAAATTACCTCTTGTTGCAATAATAACGAACTGTTCTTTCTTATTCATATAAGGTGCGCTTTTTCCACATATATTGCACTTTAAGACACTGCCCTAATATGCTTAACACAATAGGAGCACACTGAAGCTAGAAATCAAAGTTTCAAGTTGTTTCCCCGCGTCGGCAGAATCATTTCAAACTTGATGCAAACTCCGTGAATGTTTTGAAAGAGAAGATCGCAACTCGCTCTTATTGCACCCTATTTGCGACACTGATCGTGTACTCACTCACTTGTTTTCTGCTCCTCATATATCTAACCAATCAAGTTTTTTTTATCTCTTTTCTCTCTTTCACCTCTTTTTCAATCTTTCCAAACAATTTTCTCAAATTTGTGTCTAATCTCTTGTCTTTTCATATTCGTTCTCTCTCATCCTTTCTCTATCCGTTTACCTTTCTATTTCATTTCTTATCTCTTTACACATAAACAGATTTTAAAGATGGCTTATCATGCCTTATCATACGTTCCTCTTCTTCACTGAAGGCCACGGGAGGAGCGTTGCACAAAAGTTCGCCTGAAGACAGTGTTATATCTTTTATATAATCTAACATTGTTTGTTCGTTTGTGGTTTGCATTTTTCTAGAAATTTTGAAAAATTTAAGATTTACTCCTTTCTTTACTTCTTTGATTTCCTACCTTTTCTCTAGTTTTATATTGCTTGCAGTCGAGAACGATTTCTTATGCCATAGCTGTAACGGAATATGGCGGCAGTAGTCATAGCTCAGCCTGTATATGCGATTTTGAGAGAAGGTTCCGGAACACTTCAAAAATTTACCAGAAAGCCAAAGCGAGTGGTGAATCGAGTGAGTACAACCTAATACTTCTTCTACCGTCTGCCTATGAACAATCCGTTAATTCTACCACGGTGGCCTGCTGGGAAACTCACTTGAAAAACGACGAAGAGCCCATACTCTCTTCAAGAAGGCTGCCGGGGTTGACATCAAAATGGAAGCACCAGAATATAGCAGGACCTATTGCCGCCCTTCATTCTCATTACAAGAGCGTTGTCGAGACGGCTTATTTTGTCTGAGGAGGGAGTTAGAGTAGCTCTACGAAGAACAACTCCATTTACACTGTCCTTTGTCGTACTTTTCCACCTCGTTCTTCACTACGAAGTTCTAACATCTCCCACTGGTGTCTGTGAGCTTTCTCAAACCACATAGGGCAACGGGCGTGACGGCGACGTCTGTTGTCCGATGGCACCTGACCTCGCCTTACGACGCTGAAATTTCGAACGAAACGCCCTCACACTCTCGACTGGTTTCAGTGCCGCCCCTTTGCTTGTGACGTTTCATGGCAGCAGACAAACGCCCTGCTGCCAAAACTTCCCTGCCTATTGTACTCGCCCACAGAAGGCCTTTTTTGTCTGGAGACGTGTGCCGGTTTACTAGGGTTCTTGTCTGAAACTCTCGTCCTCTAGACGATAGTTGGTCGACTCAGTGTCTGACAAGTTCCGTTCTAGAGATGAAGGCCATTACTGGTGCGCTGGTCTTGTTCGTTTTGGCGACGCTTCCTAAGAGCACGAACGAGGTGAGATCGGATTTGTTACTCTATTTTCCGCTAGAAATTTTGATTAATTCAACTCACTTTGCTGTTTGTGTTCCTTGGTCTAGCGTTCTACTTCCGTGAAGGAGTGGGATCAGAAAAACGAAAAGCATTGCATATTTGTTCAAGTATCGGTAACCGTCAATGCCGAATTCGGCCACAGGAACTCTTTTTTCTGATCGGACAATGGAGACGTTTTGAAAGAGGTAAAATTTTCGCAGTAGGTCCGTTAATCACTAATCTGACCACTTTAAAGGATAAGCGAGGGTAGAAAGATACCACGACTGCTCTAACTAACATTTGGAATGAATTTGTTCTCAAGCGCTGTTCTCAGAAATAGCGGTCCGCTCCTCCGACTCACATTATAAGGTGTATAGCTGCACTGAGGGATGTGTCACTGTGTTAGGAGAGACACGCCACCTGTGGCTATTTGAAGGCTCTCGCAGCGGTCGGCAAGACGATTTGCTACAGTCTAGTGTCACGCGCGCTTGAAAGACACAGTCGAAGTGTTACACCTTGAATAAAGGGTCCGTTTAAATGCGTTGGCTAATAGACGACCTTCAAAACATAGGGCATACCAACGAGGTATAAAAATAAAACAATTTCGGATGTAGGACATTCGGGCAGGTCTTTTGAAGTCATCGGGGGTGTCGCGTACCCCACCATCCATCAGCGAACACATTTCTTTTTAAACCAAAACCATTGTTCTGCGAGAAGCACTACGCTTAGAGGAGGGGGGGGGGGGGAGGTTAGATTGCAGGTGTCGGTCTAGAGTTTAGCAACAGAGAGCGACATAATTGCCCGCAGCTCATTTCCGGCGGTTTAAAAGCCGGCCAGGAATCCACCGGTAATTTTCGAGGAGACTTTCATAGTGGTAGCCCACGAAATGACAGTACTCCTCGAGTAGGTTTGTTCATTTGGGTTTCAGTCAGAACTGACCACTAGAGCACTTAAATCTATGTCTATGGAGTCTATGGAGATCTCTCCTAGTCCAGGGGAGCACAGAATTAAAAATTATGCAACAAATTGACTTGACAATCACAGAGCGGATTGAAGAGAACAGAATAGGGCCTAAATGGACAAATTTCACAAAGAAAAAAGAAAAAATAACCGCGGTTGTAAACAGGCAACGTTATGCGCCCGCTCACCATGAGGGATCCGAGTTATCGCACGCCCGGCGATGATCAGCACGCGGCATGCGGCTTTGTTTGCCGCTATTCGCTATGCTTCACTTGCTATTGCTTCACAACGTCAGATCCGTGGAATAACATGTCAGGCGGCGGTCAGCTGTGTTTGAATGCGCTTTGCCCGCCGAGACATCTTTAGAATCGCGGTTATTTATTTATTTATTTACTTATACACTACGAGGAATGCGCAAAAAATTGGAGCGAATCGGTCGAGGATTATATCACAGATGGTTGTACACGGTGTAGCCTTCCATGAAGAAAAAATACGTATTTGTTTTTTGTTTGTTTTTTTTCGTTTCGTCCTTTGTTTTGTAGGTCCATTTCTGCTTTCTTCAATCCGCTCTGTGAATGTCAAGGGATTTTTTTTGCATAATTTCTAATTCAGTCTCTCCCCGGACTAGGATAGATCCGTCTATGGAGTTGAAATTCACTCAGCTACGTCTATTCGAAGTCGACTAGTGGCCGCCGTCGGCAACTAAACGTTAGATTGGCTGTCACGCCGACTTCGAATGTTGGAGCTTGATTCTGAGTGGAGGGCTGGAGAGCGCTATTTGATGAAGTTGCGCTTCGAGAAGTCTACCCTACCAATGTGCGAAATTTTGCTAGGCTTCGAGGAAACGCGAGACACCCACCACCTCCGTCTCAGTGATAATTTTTGGCGGAAACTGAAAAATTAACATATGGACCAAAAGCCAAACGCAGTTAACTCATAAATTGAAACCGCTTTGCTGAAATACTTCCACAGCAGATTCAGGGCCGGATTCGTCAACGACTTGAGCGATAAGCCGCGTTATCTGAGTTTTCCGCTGTGAATTCTCTGTTAAAGTTATGTAAGTCGCTGATGAATCCGACCCAGGCTAACATCGAAACATTACAATTTGGTGGCGTGGTGTTGGCGTGTTTGGGTAAAGAAAACCGTTTATTTCGAAAAGGAAGCTTACTGAAGCATGAACTAACCACAATCTCAGTTTCCCCAAAACACCGTGGTTATCACCGCATCAGATATACAGGACTTCAACGCCTGTTGATTGTTGTTGTCGACAAGTCTCCTATTGCCGTTGCGTAGGCCATAATGCACCTTACGAAACTGAGCGTTAGGCTGTATTGTGAAGCTAGTCTGGTCTGGGAGCACTGAAGACGCAAATGCTACCACAATGTGTGACGGACACAAATGTTCAGACCTTCCGATGACTAGGAGCCTCAGCAATGAGCGAAATGGAGAATAAAGTTCAGATGTAATGGTTTAAATTGAAATGGCCAGACAGCCAACCCTTACCCTCATATTAGAGGTCTGCTATAATCGTTTGCCAGGGGAATCGTATGCATGTAAATTAATGTATTTCATTTTGTTCATTTTGTTTTATTTTATGAACGTATTTTAGGGGAAGCTATGCATGGAGTGTTCTCCTCAATAGGACTGCATTCCACTCTCAGGGTCACCGTAGTTTGGAACTTGACCACGTCAGAAATCTCGCCTACAATATATGCAGCATTTCCTACTTGTCTTGTTTTTGGGCGCGAGATAGCGAAGTCGGAGAGGAGCCGGGTGTAGCGTGCGGCACTCCTAGTCGAGGTCCCTAGTTCGGGTCCCTTCTAGGCCAACTAAGCCGTCTATGAAATGGTCCTAAACGTGTCTGGAAGGGACTGAGCTTTCCATCGTCGGCTGAATACAAGTCATTGGATAGGCCAGACCACCTTCAAATTCTCTCGACTACATCCAGCTGCATCAAAACGCTTGGCGCACTCCAAAAAGGGATTGACTAACGAAATCTTTTGCAGATTTATCCTCATCACGTATTATTACCTAATATCCTCTTGAGACATAATACAGTCACACTGGTCCCATTTTCTGGAAAATGATCACTATCAAACGAGGACGAGAAGCAAGTTCCTCCAAATGCGTGAAATCGCTCATTCTCCCTTTCTACTCTCGAAGTGAAGGTGCGAATGGCATGTGTTGATGGAAAGGGCGAGTTTAAAAGCAGCGCGGTCGTAGATTCGCCGAATGTAGCTGCCTCGTGAGCGATTGCCATCTGTAGTATGTATGCAGGCTACAGAACTGGTTTTTGTCAGCTTTCTCCGCACACTACCACGCTCCACAGCAACTCAACAGCCTTATTACATATGCAGTGGCAAGAAAACACTTGTGGGTGACTGCTGTCGAGAAGAACCTTTGCTGGCAAAACAGGTTCTCCGGCAATTTCGGGCGCTTCCTATGGGCCGGCGGAAACGACTATTGTTAACCTCGGTGTTATCCACTGTAATGCCTCGCCTTCTCTGCAAAAAATCAAGGCTGCATGAAACGCGCCCGTCTGAAGGACAACCGAGATCCTGCGCTATCAGTTCGGCGAATAACTTCCCAGCAAATCGCAGCCGGACCGGATGATAAATGGTTGTGTTGCTGTGCTCAACCTTGACAGAGGTTCGCTCTCATCTTCACTTTCGAGGTCGCTCTGCAGCACAAATTAGTGGCTCCTGTAATCGAATAGCCAATAGTTATTCTTACACATCAAAGCGCTGGAATCTCAACTGAGGAGGCAACTGTTGCAGCAATGAACGCTGTGTTTCTCTAAATCGCCTAACGATTTCCTAAATGCTTGCCAAAATTTTGTATAATCCATAGGGGTGATACAGAAATGCTTGTCAGAGCAGAAGCAATTTTCGGTGTACATAGTTTTTCGTTGTAGTGATAGTAATTACTATAGTAATAGGATTTCACCATCCCCCTTCATTTAGGAGTAGAATATCTTTCACTTAACGTGCTGATTATTAGGGATTGAAAGTGAAAGGGAAAAATAAGTGATAAATCGCCTGTTCTCAAATCGATCACAGGCTTATTTCGCACCCAACCAGTTGAGCTCTCCTCCTCCACGAGGTCGGTGAATTGATATCGCAAGTCTTTGGGAAAAACAAGGCAATACTTTCTGAGTCACTCAGCCAGAAGAGGTGCAGGCTACTTAGTGTGCCCCTGCGAGCTTCTTAGTTCGGATCCCGCCAAGGTCGACGAAGTCTTCTATCTCGCCGGGGTTGGTGAATTGGTAACCGTTGAACAGAAGCGAAAATTCTGCTTTCATTTAATCAAAAGGATAAGGATAAAGGAGGGCATTACTTAATCCCTTTTAGTATGCGCCATGCATTCTGCTCCTACGGGATGTCGAGGGAGCGATTTGAAGCGTATTTTGCGATTCAACGACTTGCGGTGGCCAGTCGTTGAGCAAGTCAGCGCATTATTATTCCCAGGCAATTCCGGTTTCAATTCACCGACGCCGGAGAGATGGATATCTTGGCTGGCCTGTGCAGGAAATCCGAAGCACAAACTTGGCATCGGGTGCAGGCGACAGCCGACACCTCCGACTGCGCTACACGCGCCCTTCGCTCAATAAAACAGAAAATATATGAGGAATATTCTCCATGTTCGACTGTCATGAAACCTGGGCGTGTCTGAATTGTTTCAATACTTCTGTGCCACGCAGGTTTGATATGATGGAACGTTTACTTCGGCCTGACGTTTCGACAATTTCGTCGTTTTCAAAGGCCTGAAAGAAGGAATATGAGGAATATTTTAGAAATCGCTTAAAACTTTTAACTGTGCGCATTTATCGTGAGCTAGAAGTATGCATGGACCGACACTTCTAGCGTCAGTGAGAACGTCCATATAGGTCTTAATACGAGTCCGGTGCCAGCTGTATCGGCACTCCGATTAATGCTCAAACTGAATGACCGCATCCTTTCCATCATCTTCTGAGACTACTGTAAATGCATGCTCGAAGTCGACAGCATGTAGCAAATGCTAAAATGCTTATTTTATAACGAATGAATGGTGTTTCCATGAAGCCACTGATTTGGTCATTTTGTTTAAAGTTCGAATCATTTATTTATTTATTTAATACGCCGTTAGGCGGCGTGCACCACCAGACAGTCAACCAGAAAGGAAGCCCTCCACGGCACCGAACACAAAACGCTAATAGTAGTTAATAAAAAGGCTTCAGTAGGAGAAAAGAAACAATCAAAAATGACATCAGAGAAGGAAGTGAGCACAATTAAATAGGAACCATTGACTCGGCTAGATAAAGGAAAGAGCGGAATATTCATGTCAGAACCTCCCGTGCAGCTCAAAGCCGGAACCAGTTCGACCCTGCTCTTGCCGGAGGGCAAACGAGGGCGGTAAGTGTCATGGGCTCCCTTCTTCTCGACCTAAAAAGTCTTGCTGTTATCCGTATGACATGATCTGTACAAGAAATGTTGGAGTAGAATCAACTACTTTGAATAGTCATCAAAAGAATTGTGCAATAATCTGAAAGTCATCTAATACACACTTATAATGCATGCTATCATGAGGGAAGTAGGATCAGCTTAACCGAAGGTGTAAATCGTACAGCGTACCAAAATAGCTCTGGCTCTTTACCTTCTCTTATTACAAATTTATAGCTCCAGAAAAAAAAACATTGCAGCACATAGATTTTGTGCAAGTAATGGGACAGCGGCTGAAAATTCTGATATTTAATTGAGCTGATGAACTAAGTTTTGGTTTTATTATCTCATAGAGTGTCTTCTGCTTCGCATGGTCTATAAACTTGCCATCTATTAGCACAGGACGCTAACATGTTTTCAAACAAACCAAAATATGCGTTCAGTTCAACTAAATTTGAAGTCGCTTACTGTCAGCGAGGTCCCATTAATGAAGTGTGCTATGAAGAGGCCACAGAGGTCGTAAAACAATTGGTGGTCTTCCAATGGATTGTGCTACGTAGCTAGGTTAGATTTAATAAATCTAGGATTAGAGGGTATCGATAGATTCGCAAAGAAGGGGGGCATCTTTAGGTACAATTGACGTTTGCTGGAGTAAATTTGAAGTAATTCACGGAGCTGCGACGGGTTGAGACTAGAAATTCAGTCGCGAAGCGTCGATTGTACACGAATTAGGGGTGGTATTGTACTCTTCTTAAATAATTCTCTCTTCAATAAACCTCTTGACAAGGTGGTCAGTCCACCCTTGGAGATCGACCGAACGCCCTTACTGGCCGTGGCGTCAACGAAACCTCATCGTATTATGAAAAGATCATCCAAGAAAGCCGTTCATTTAGCGCAGAATTTGCATTAGGACTTCCGGCCAATAAGTAGTGAAGCTGTAATTGGTGCCATGTGGTTTGAAGACAAAAATGAGTACTTCTTTAATGTGTTCATTGTTCTCCTGGGTTGAAAATAGTTGAGTTGAAAATATCTAGCGGAAATTGTTGTCGAATGTCGACATATGTTACATGAATACTTACGCTACTATCTCGATTAACAAAAAGAGGCACACGATACAGAGGCTGATTGTTTTAAAACGTAAAGAAACGTTTTTATTAGGTCTAATTAAGTTTGCCCCGAGTTTTGCTCAAAAATAAGAGGCGGCTATGCGCTGTTTGTTGTCATTGAATATTGGTTACCACTACGATTTCGTCTTTGCTGTGGTTCTATGATTGCATTTAAGGAATTCATTGTAAAAACACCAACGTGCTATCGTCGCGATATTGCAGAGAAACGTTCCACCTAATCGAAATGCATTCAAAATCTGGGCTGCTCTGCAGGAGATCAAACAGTGTAGAGTAATAGAAGGTGTACTGCTAGCGTCATTTGACGGTGGCAAGCATACGTTGAAGTCAAGGTCTGATACTCCATTAGGCAACTTCAAAAATTGCACGGTATTGCAATTGCACCTATGATCATTTATAACACAGACGATTTCAGTGTTCTTCGCTACGTATGATAAAAGCTTCCTGTTCCAAAGGGAAAGCGTGAGAAGGGGAACGGGGAAGAGTTCAAGAAGTGTAGGAGGTTCCTCACCTTCTGGAAGAATTTCTAGTGTACGAAATGAAAGTTTACGATGGCTTCGAAAATAACTAGAGCGTTAGGAGCGAGTTACAAGTTAAAGTGACGGGCTCAACGACTTCAAATGTTTAGAATTTTAAGTACGAAATGCTCTCTAAACACTTTGTCCACGTCTATTTGTTTGCCTCGTGTCTGCTTTTATTTGAAATCGGAGCGAAGTTATTCAATTGACATAGTAGATGTTTTGAAATCGGTTTTACTTTTATTTTTTATTTTCTTTACTTTACAACCTTAATCCTGAACCGGCGGTTGGTGGATTTATAGGCTGCAGTTTAGCCGGTTCCGAAACAGTGCTCTTTGCTTTTCGGGAAGATTACTACATCGTTACTCTCCTTGCACATACTCTCGCAATTTGATCTAACGGGGCGTTCTTCATTCTTGTAACAAAGATAATTCACCTTGCATGTGCTATTAAAATCCATCGGCTATTTCGGACCAGCCGATACAACATCTGGAACATTCTGCGACATCCCCGTCTCCGACTTTCCAGTTGCTGCCCATTTGCGACTTTCTTTAAAGAGACGCATCCTGCAGAAGAGACCAGGAATAATGCTTGTCCAAATCATCGCTGAAGAGTCGTTGAGGGAGGCGCCACCTTTTTTACATCAACGGAGTATGTTGGATACAGTTTGAGTTGGCCTTTCAGCCGATCTGCGGTGGCGAATTTGCTATCTAAGCGCTATGTTACCATTTACCATTTTTGGTCGGTTTATTTTCATTTGTTACCATTTTCTATTGATGACATATTCTCCTCAATTAGCGCTGAGCAGTCAACGTCTCCCGGGGATGTCGGGAAGGCTCAGTATCAGCCCGAGTCTGCTTTGAATGCAGGGTCAAATAGGTGACACAACGAGTGTGCGCAGTTGCTCGACAGCGGAATGGTGTTTGGCACATGAAGGAGAGAGCACAAGAAGAGTTTTGTGGCTGCCTGAGATACTCAAGTCCGTAAATCCTCCTTTACGCCTGCTGTAGCCGAGGCTGTGCCCTAGGAAATGATTCGGCAATAAGATAATTCAACTTTCATTCGTTTTGAGTTAATCTCTAAGGCCGCAGAATCTCTAAGGCCTATGTTATACTTCGGCGATGCTACTGTCGGCGATGTCGGCGACAACAGCGTCGTCAAAGTATAACATAGGCCCAAAAGGTTGTGGCAGCACTAAGCAACTATCAAACAATGTGAAGAGCTGTGAGAAGAGTATTGGGACCTATAGCGCAGAAATCTGGAAAGTTTGAACTAAGGTGCTTTGGCCAGTGCCTAGAGAGGGTTTGTGAATCAGTGTTGGTTGCACTTTAACACGGGTTAGCACATACCCTGGTCGGTTAGATGCTGAAGCAAAGAATGCATAAAAGGAAAGCCCTCTCATAACATACAGCAGAGAGCTGTGTGTTGTGTAGAGGTTCATTTAAAGGGAACGAGTTGTGCTTCCTGCTCCACCTCTGTGCTGACGAAGTGGTTCTTTTCAGTGCGCGGTGAACGGCTTATGTGGACTTCAGCCGTACTGTGCCCCTTACACTCCGCCGCCGCAACCATGTCAATGCGTAGCAAGAGGCTACGCCTGTGGAAGCTATGGATGCTACCGGTACGTTTCTGGAAACTCAGACTTCACACCACATTTAAATGCTTGTTTTTCGAGCAGATAGAGATCCAGTCATAGCCTATGACCTTATTTGTGCGCCTTATAGGAGCAAAATTAGCAAGAACTTAGAGAGCATTCGCGAAGGGGAAGAAGAGAGGGCGACCCCACTGTACATGTTTCTATTAGGGTGTCCAACACGGAATGTCGCTTCAGACCGAAAAGTTAAATTCATACAAAGGAATTAAAACCACGCTTAATTCGGTATTATATTCTCCACAATTATCAACAACCTTTCCCCAACGTACACGCAAAGATTGAATCTCGTCTTTAAAGAAATGAGCTAATCGAGGAAGTTGGTCACCCAAATCGGAATTTCTTCGTAGTCAGCGAACTTCTTCCCAGCCAAGGCGTGCTGCATCGAGCGGAATATGTGGTAGTCGGATGGGGCAAAGTCAGGGCTGTACAGCGGATGAGGCAAAACGGTCCAACCAAGTTCCTCAATCTTCTGCTGAACGACTTTTACGATATGAGGCCTCGCATGAGCATGCAGCAAGTTGGTAGAGGACGTGTCAACTCGATGTGGACTTAGATTTGGAGCAAGATTTGGAGTAGGATTTGGAGCAGACAGGTTCTACTGCAAGCTCCCGACTCGATCTTGTCGGATCAGCTTCAACGGCAGTCCGTGAAAGGTCGTCATCCATAATAGTCTCCAATGCTCTTCGTCTTCAGGACTTTCGTCGCCGGCGGCAAAGCGATGAAACCACCGCTCGCATTGTCTTTTGAAAACGACATCTACACTAAATGCAGCTACCAATGAACGATGCGATTACGCAGCGGAATTCTTCAATTTGAAGTCGTAGAGCAGGCACGCGTGCACAATCATTTTCTGGTCCATTGCAGTCTGAAGACTATAATTTTAGAGACCGATGAGGAAATGATATACGAAAAATGGGGAATGTAAAAGATGAAACGTCGCGAAAAACTAACCCTAAGTGAGCTCACAACCGATGCGAATAACTGTGAAAAGAAGTCCACAATGTATGCGACATTCCGTGTGGGACAACCTGGTATTTAATCGCGTTTGCAGAAACGACCGAAAAACGTTTTAGAAAAGTTTAGAACGATAATATAGGTCCAAAGGGGCGTCTATTCTCTCTTCGACTAGAGTAAATTTACCGATAATAGAATTTGAAGGTAAGTCCCGTCTACACCACGAACCGAGAATAAAGCAAATTTAATGCAATATTGCAACATTGCAGCTAAAGCAATATTGCAATATTGCATTTAGCAATATTGCAGCTAAAGTGAACGTTCACATTTACATAAGCACAAAATCAATGAATAGCGCCATCATTTGTTGCCTTTTATTACTTCATTAAACATCTAAGCAATAGGAATAAATAACAAGTTCTGTAGTAGTGAGAAAGGAAGGTTGAGGTCATCTTTTCAACGGAATTCAAATGAATTCTCCCACCTTTTCTCAAAATTCTGGAAGGCTTTTGCATGTAGAGCATAGTGGGAAGGGCTCTAGAGAAGTTTTTTTGGTTTTGAGAACATGTCAAACACCAAGTGAGTGAATGTATGCGTGTTGTCTTTTCTCAGCGTAGGACAATCGTCCAACCTCGCTAAACGTACTTTCCGTATCGTGCGGAACCTCCGAATTTCAGCGCACGCGTACGAGGTTCGAAGAGCTTCCAGCCAGTGAGATCGCGTTCTCGGGTACCCATTAGCAGCAGGTCGAGCGTTGAGCTGGACAGGGAGGTGCTGATGGACAGGTAGGCGAGTTTCCGCCTGGTTCTGCTTTCGTGTTGCTCAAATGCTGCAAAATCCGTCTAAACTTTCTGTTTGCTACGGCTCAAATGAGCGAATGACTCACAACCATATGAAAGGCAGGTTTTGATATGGGAAGTTACAAAGCTTTCTCTAGCCTCCGTGGTGCGCCTTCTCACATGCCATATCGTTATGTGGGAAAGGGCGCAAAGTAGCAACAGCCGGCAGATGCGATGTCCAGCCGAGAATAGCCATGCGGCAATAGTAAGTGGTTGCGCCTTCGAGTTTTACATGAGACGTAGCGATTTCTCGTCCAGATATCACTTTATAGTTTCTAATATCATTCTAAGAAGATTTTTGCTCTTCTGATGTTTAAAATAAATTATAGAACTTTAGTGTCGCTGAAATGGAAAGATTTAGCGACCATCCTAATAATATCACGTTGTGGGTTTAACTAAGAATAAGGATAAAGGACGGCGTTACTCAACCCCTTCTGGGATGCGCTACGCATTCTACTTCTATGGGATGTCGTGGAGGCGATTTGAATGCGTATTTGGCTATACAATGACTTGCAGTGAACAAGCGAGTCAGCGCTTTTTTTCGTTCAGACAAGTCTTCACCGGTCCCAGGGTTTAGGAAGGCTTGGTTAACATGGGCGGGGAATCTCAATCCCTTTTGGGATGCCCCAGCGCATTCTACTTCTACGGGATGTCGTGGAGGCGATATGAATGCGTATTTTGCCATACAATGACCTGCGGTAGCCAGCCGATGAACAAGTCAGTGCTTTATCCTTCCCAGACAAGTCTGGTACCAATTCACCAACCCCGGAGGGATGGAAGTCTTGTTTGGCCTGGACGGGAAATCCGAACCAGGAACCTGGTATCGGGTGCGATCATTTGAAAACACTTGAATCACTTAAGGCACCTTAAAGACTCTTCCCCAACGTGCCGTGTCGTTTATTTGCTTTGAAGTTTAATTTTTGTTTGCATGAAGTTTTACCGTCAAAGAATGTATTGAGTGTAAGAATGGGATGTCGTCTATACCGAGCCATCATTTTAAGCAGCAACACTAACTGCTTAAAATTGCGCTTGAATGTAAAGCGAGAAAATAATGCGTGGAAGTGAAGAATTGGATAGACACGTTATTTCTCAGGTCAGTAGCAATGTCCTCTGTTTGAGATTTTCTATAAAATGTTAGGAAAACAGAAGTCTCTAAATTACCTCCCTAAAAATTACCTCCCGAAAATTCGCATATCCACCAAACATTGTTGGCGGAGCAATTGATGATTATGTTCTGTGCCTTCTATTTTGGGTCTGCTCCAGTCAAGAACTCCTTCCTTAAATGGGATCTCATAGCTAGACAATTTCGTGGTCCATCTTAGCAGCGATATATTTTGTAAGAGTCCTCAGCTAAAGAACGCTCTTTGTTTGAAGTGAAGGTTTAAAACGATAAAGAGCAAAAATTGTACCTAATTCATCTGGAAGGCTTCGTGCAAATGATCCTCCCGATACCAGTTGAATAAACACCACCATACCTTGAATAATTCCATGGCGCAATCTCAACACAAACCTACCGTGAGATTTCCGCTTTTCTACTCTTCGAAAAAAGATAAAAATTGTGGAAAACCAAAGCGTTGAGGATGTTGAGACACCTTAGGCGTGACAACATTTATTGAAGACGCTCTGTGGTTTCTCCAGCACTGAGATTGCAGACTCCGACACAGCAAACGTCTCCGCAACGAGCCTCTGACCGAGAGCGAAGAGCTGGGACTGGTGTCTCCAACTGTTGCTGAACTACGACGAAGCAGTGAGCCTATTGTGAGTAACCCTAGGTTTCCATGCGTGTCGACCGAGCGCAAAACGGACTACTTCACACTTAGGATCCTAACCGTGCATTCCTGGAGTGCTGCATGGATAGGAAGCTGCCGGATGCCTGCCTGAACAAGTGTAATTTCAGGACGTACACAAAGGATTCGGTCAGTCTTTCGGGATCTGTCGGCTAATGGTTAAGACGCTCCTTATATGTACAATTGAGAATCGGTGGTGGGGCATCTTTTTAGTTTTCACCCTGTACGGCTTCGCAAGAGATTATAAGAGTTTTGTCCGTCAGTTGGCCAAAGATGTGCGGGATATTCTAGATAACCTCCTCTCACATGGATATGGAAAAAGAAACAAAACAACAACTCTTACAGTGTAGGGGAGAAATGTCTTGACTTGTGTTTGCAGCTGTCCGCGATGTACTTCAAGCAGGACTCCTGCCCGCTGGAGGCAATGAAAGAGATGCAATTCTGCGCCGCGCAAGGCAGGTAAGAAAGAATCAAGCTCTCATTGGCTTTTTAGGTGAGGATCCTCAACAATCGAAGTCATGCTCTGTGTTTCCAAAATCTTTAAAACTTGCGTATTCCTGGCTACAATATGCTTAGGTGGACAAAATGTAATAAAGCAAGGCATGTTGGACGAAAGGAATACATTTTCAAGCTCTTTTTTCTTTTTCTTTTCGAGAAATCTGATGCCATCTATTAGGGTTTATCAATCACTGCTCACTGAAATATGAGCCTTCCTGCTCGTACTTGTGCTGGAGCTGGTTCAGTGCAACCAGAGGATGCAACCCAAACTTCACTCTAATTTATTTATTTATTTATTTATTTACTTCACTCTCTCTCTTTTTCTCAACGTGCAGTCCATTATTGAGTGCGCGATTTGGTTGTGTGCCCATTCCCGTGAACGTTCTATTCCGCCATATGCGTGTGTTCAGAGTGTCCCATTATGAATGCTACAACTGGAAAACGACCTTTTAACAAGGACAACTGTTCGGCATGCAGATTGAGGTCATTTCCAATTTCCCATTTCTTTTGAAAAGTATTCTTTGGCACAACATTGGTACTGTAATTATTATGTCTGCAGCTTGTATCACAAAGCAGTAGTAGGCTTAATCTAAGGAGTTAGATTTTCCTCTGAGTGCGCGCGAGCGCAGTCGGACGAGGCGCCAACTGTCGCCTGCATCCGAATCTGGAGCCTTGCTTCGAATTTCCACAGAAGCAAACCAAGCCTTCCATTTTTTTGGGTGTCAGTGAATTGGTACCGGATTTGCAGAGGAGGATAAAGCAAATATTTGTCCATCCGCTGATCACCACAAACATCTTGTAGGCGGAATAGGCAATCAAATGGCCTCCATCACATCCGCAGAAGTGTAGCACGTGGCGCATTCCAAGAAGCGATTGATTAACGATATCGCTTACACTTATCCTTTATGTTTTTGTAAATCTTTTCGGAACATCAGCCCGGCCAAATTTCTGAGCAATCGTCGACGGACCTTCTATGGATGTGGGATTCCGCGAGGTCTCCAAGGTGAGCATTCGACGAGTGCTGACACGCTTCTGTCGAGGAACGCTATCAGCTTGGAACGCTACAGCAACCTAGAAATACTCGTTAAGCGGATCTATGCATATTGTTTAAATACCATATGTGGTTAGAAAGAACACTATGTACTGGAGGTTCCAAGAGAAGTGAGATGAGGGGAGGCGTTAGACGTGAGCAGAAGAGAGTGTGATGAAAGAACTTTACGCTCCTCGACCACGTTGCACGAACCGGATAGTTGGTGTCCACTATATCACAGTTAGGCTGCTCTGGAGTGGTCAGAATAACCCAATATCTGAGATTGATGTTGTGGAGTTGAGCTGGTACCCAAGATTATTATCGCGTTTGTTTAATTCGGCTTATATTTATTTCCGCGGCTTATATTTATTTTTGGGCGCGTGTAGCGCAGTCGGAGAAGGCGCCTGCTGTCGCGTGCACCCGATACCAGGTTCCTGGTTCGGATTTCCCGCCCAGGCCAACCAAGCCTTCCATCCCTCTGGGGTCGGTGAATTGGCACCAGACTTATCTGGGAAGGATAGAGCGCTGACTTGTTCATCGGCTGGCCACCGCAAGGCATTGTATGGCCATATACGCAATCAAGTCGCCTCCACGACATCCCGTAGAAGTAGAATGCGTAGCCCATCCTAAAGGGATTGAATAACGCCGTCCTTTATCCTTTTATCCTTTATATTTATTTCGGCGACTTTGCCGTCCTATTGCAGGACTTCAAGACTAGTCTGTGAGGAACAAAGCGCTGCCATTGGTCTCAGCAAGGTATTGTATGGGCCAAATGCATTCAAATTGCCTTCGCGACATCCCGCAAAAGTAGAATGCCTGGTGCATTCCAGGAGGGATCAGTTCATTCCGTCTTTTACTCATAATCCTAGTCACGAGATGTCCTCTAATTGTTTCCTCAAAAAACTCTCCTCATGCTAACTACACAGAGCAACGGTAAACGGAAGATATCTTCAAATAATATCTTCAGATTCGCGATATCTTCAATAACGTGAATCTGGTAGGTATTAGATTGTTAAATAATTAATGTCGTTTTTCATAATTTCGAAGCGAATTCATTTATATTACCAGCATTTATTAATCAATGATGTATTGACCATTTTATTGGAAGAACTTTTGCCATCTTTCAGTAAGTCGAGAAATTCCACGCTTGAGGAATAGAAGCGATGAACGGGTGCAACTCATTTTTAACAGCCTAATCGGAATCAAGAGTTCTACCAATCAGATGGGTTTGAAGCGAGCGAAACAAGTAGTAATCTGATGGTGCTACGTCAGGAATATAGAGCGGCATTAGCTCCCAATTGAGCTCTGTTAATTGTGGAGGGTTATCAAAGAAGCGTCATCATGATGGCGTTATCAAATGACGCTTTGCGATTACCCAGTTTAATCGTTTATTTCTTGATTTTTTTGCTCAATTTCGATTTCGACGACGGTATACACGCGAATCAACAGTTTTTTCTTGGAAGCGACTCAAGGTATACTATGCCCTTGTAATTCCATCAAACAGAAAGCAGAGCAGAATAACAGCACCAGTGTATCTGTTTTCTCCCCATGTAAAATAATTACTTCTTTGCCATAGAAAAGTTGCAGAACAACATCACCCCCAAGCTTGTTCTTCGAACAGGTAGTTTTCTATATACTCGAGCACCGACAGTGTCAATAAGAAAGGAATGCCTTGGACTTCAGTCTCTGGAATCTCGCGGCAAAGTTCTTGTCGTCTGCTTCGTTCACAAGCTTCTGCTTTTTACGCCTGATTCCGGACCTTGCAAATCTTTAAGATTGAAAACTTCCCACACCAGAGGCCTGTACTGCCAAATTATGCCAACGCTCAGTTTTCCACAAAAGATAGGCTAATGTCCAACCTTTAAGATACTATATAAAAACGTAAGCCACGCAAAACTATGCATACAGAAATACACACTTCACGCCATGTATGAGAAGCAACGACATTAATTATCGAACAACCCAATATTTGGATCGCTAGCTCACAATGACAATATGAGCGTCAGCAGCTATCCCTCGGTTGTTTTCTCTTGTCTCCTTACCTTCTGTTCCCTAAATAAATACTCCCCTAAATATGCTGTTGTATTTTAGAGACCATCGCGAGTGCTGCGCTCGTAATGGAGTAACAACGACGTTGGCTGGAGCGAAGTGCCTTACGTTCTGCGACCAACGGCTAGGTTCGTGCATTTTCTACCACTGCTAACGCTGAAAGACGTTGTCAGCTGCGTGTGACCGAATCTTAGAATAGGGATCGAAACGAAATGGGTACAGGTGGAACCTGCTTAATGAGCATAATGTCGAATCGAGTCTTCGATTGATTGATTGATTGATTGATCACATGTGATACCACATGTGGAAAAAGTAAGACGACAACAAAACGTTAAAAAGAAACAATCAGCGTAAATCCATAGAACATAATCAGGTCGTGTTTTAAAGTGCGCTATTCAACAGAGTGGTTAAGAGAATGAACAGAAACGATCGCCACCAACTAGATGTCGTTATTTCAGGTGCAGGGATAGAAGTTTCTTGGATTTTGTTAAACTACTGGGAACTTGCACATTTTTGCTCCGTCTGGAGTACTCCGATCCCGCTCTGAGACCGAAAAAATAACGCCTAAGTGTTGCTCGCGGTTACTTGAAGACCAGTTTTCGCTCTAGTCCCCGCGTATGTGAACATGTGAAAGTGAAGGATTTGTGAGGATTTAACCCTACTAACGTTTGCATTATTTTCTTTTTTTTTCGAGTCTTCTTGAGTCTTATTTCATTTTTTTCATTTTTTGAATCTTCTGCAAATACGAAACATGGCCTTTCACCTATTCTGCCTTTCAATCACAAGGCACAGATCACTCTTCTACCCTATGCTCATGTATTCGCTCTGATTTCGAGGTTCGACGGACCTTGAGATAAGCGCTAGGTAATCTGGAATGTCTAGGAGTTCTCACTAATCACTAAAACATGCTACTCAAAGAATCTGTTCATGTTGACATCTAATAGTACTGTCGAAGGAAGCTCCGGCTATTGCGTGCACCCTTAGACGACCCTCTTGGTGTGGATCCAGCACAGACCAAACAAGTCCTCCATTTCTGGTTAGGTAACTTGGGACCAGCCTTATCCAGGGAAGATGAGACACTGTCCTGTCCGTCGATAAGCCATCGAGAGTCAATGTATGCTCACCTGGTGCTTCTTGAAAAAGAGAACGTTAAGGTCAGAAACGGCTAATCCGTGTAGGTGCACTGGATTCGTATGCAATCCACTTGAAATTCACTGTGAGCCTTCCACAAGGATGCACCAGATGCGGACCACTCGTCCCTCTCTTCCAGTTCTGCTTTTCCAAGCTTCTCGAGACCGCAATCTCTGAAATGCGTTTCTGAAAATTGTACATAACGACCGTACTAGAGTTCTATAAGCTTCTGAGGACGAGCAAAGCCGGAGTTAACCAATCATCTGAAATATTAATAACGTTAGAAGGTATGGGTGACCTGGTACATAAAAGTGCCGGAAGCATTGGCTATAGCATCGGGCGATTCACTACGGCCTCTCACATATTTCGGTGAGCTTCGCTTGTTTGTTCAGCAGTTTACGAGGAGCCTGTAAATTGAACAACGCCGGCAGAATTGGTGCTGAAATTGCGTTAGCACTCCTGAAAGGATGAGTGAACAGGAAGGAGTTTCAGTAAGCTGTGGGATGTTAGGGCTTCTAAGCAGCAAACTTCAGGTTGGAGAGCCAGGTTTTACCTATGATCCACTATGTTGGCTTTTCCGGTTGGAAAAAAATTTGACGGATCACCGCACTTTGGCCATTGTCTTTCCAATGGCAGTTCACTATCAAAACGGATGAGAGGAAAGTTCTTACCCCTTGATATCGAATAGACTGTCGGTGCCGCTAGATGGCCAGACTTTATTAATTGAATTGCGGCTCATTAAGATGTATTGCAGGTCGACCCACTCGACTCGACATGTCGTTCGTCCCGTGCTTCGATCGCTTCGAGAACATGAAGGCCTGCTTCTGGCATGATCTCACCCGATTCTATCGGTTGAAGTAGAATCCGCAGCACTTTGCCTACCATCCAGCCTTATCGTTGTAACCGCTCCGTTTGACACCGGGCGCCTCACTGCCCTTCTTTATTAAGGTACGACTAATAGTGCTCTGAGCTGCCTAGACATGTACATTTTACTTGTTAGAATGAAGATTTCACAATTTTCTCGACAACATTTGGATTGTTTCAAGGAACATACCTAGCCTTCTCTGTCGTCTTCTTCTTCTTCTCCTGAGCGTTTAGTCCCGCGCAGTCGCAGGGTCCGCTGTTCTTGTGATCTGTCGCCACCTCATCCTATCAAGGGCGTCGTCTGCCGTGGCGCCGACTTCGGCGAGATCTCTCTTGATGACGTCCTTCCATCTTTTCCTTGGGGCTCCTCTCGGACGCTTTCCGGGTGCCTCGAAATCTAGGGCCAACCTTGTGGGGTGATTTTCTGGTCTTCTGAGGACGTGTCCATACCACCTCAGGCGCTGCTCTCTCATCTTCAGCTGGATCGGGGCTGTCTTCATCACTGCTCTAACATCCTCGTTTCGCACCCTGTCCCGACGGGTCCATCCACATGCCCACCTCAGCATCCTCATCTCCGCCGCGTGCAGTTGCCGCTCCTGCGCCTTACCCAGGGCCCAGCACTCACTGCCGTAGAGGAGGGCAGGTCTCACAAGTGTTCTATAGAGCTTGCCTTTGAGCGTCCTAGAGCATCTACGGTCGCAGAGGATCCCTGTGGACTCCCTCCACTTGAGCCAGACTGCACTTATCCGTCCCCTGACCGCCTGGTCCACACTTCCTTCCTCGAATAGGTCACTTCCGAGGTAGCGGAATTCTTCCACCTTCTCGATCGTTTCCCCTTGGCAGTCTAGGATCGATCCAGCGCACTGCTCAGAGCTGATGAACTTCGTCTTCTTCACGTTCAGCCGTAGGCCGTTGTCTAGGCTCTCTGCCACAGCTGCACCTTCTACTCCAGCTCCTCCTGGTTGTCGGCTACTAGGGCGATGTCGTCCGCGTAGAGGATCGTTCTGAGAGGGCGCTCCTCAAGGTGGTTTCAGCAGGAAGAGGAACGGGCTCAGAGCCGACCCTTGGTGTACCCCCACTGTGATGTCCACTTTCCTTGTCACCCCGTGTGGAGTTCGTATCGCCGCTTTCGAGCCCTCGTACATGTCCTTTATGACCGTGATCAGACGTTCCGGGACGCCCCTCCCTCGAAGGGCATTCCAGATAACGGCCCGAGCTAGCCTGTCGTAGGCCTTCTCCAGGTCGAGGAATGCCAGGTAGCAGGGTTTTCGTTTCTCCCGATATTTCTCCATCACCTGACGAGCGATGAAGATGGCGTCTATGGTGGACCTCTCAGGCATGAAGCCCCACTGCACCTAGGAGATGGGTACCATCTCCCTCAGCCTTGAGTCGACTAGTCGTTCGTAGATCTTCATCGCGTGTGAGATCAGTTTGATCCCTCGGTAGTTGGAGTATTCGGAAGCGTCTCCCTTCTGCTTGGAGATGGGGACTATGGTGCTGTTCCTCCAGTCATCCGGTATCTTACCTTCTTTCGTGATTCTGTTGAGGAACTGCGTCAGCCAGTTGATTCCGAGGTCCCCGAGCACCTTCCAAGCCTCTACTGGCACACCGTCAGGCCCTGCTGTCTTTCCGAGTTTCATCTTCCCTATGGCCTTGCGAACCTTTCCTTGCGTCCAGGGTGGGATGGATCCTTCCGTTGGTTGTTCGGCCTCCCGACGAGGGAACTCCTCGTTCAGGAGTTCCTTGAAGTACTCCCCCCATCTCTCTCTGACCTCGACCGGCTTCCGTAACACCCTACCGTCAGCACTCTTCACCGTCTTCACTACTCGAATGTCGAAGCTAGCTCTATGACGCGCCTTGGCCAGGCGGATGGCGAACTTCTCTCCCTCTGGTCCGTCTAGTTTCTCGTACAGGGCATCCATTTCCGTGTTCTTTGCCTCCGCTACAGCTGTTTTTGCCAGCCTCTTCAGCTTCTTGTAGGCTGTGAGATGCTCGGGTGCCCTCGTCTTCTGCCACAGCTTGTAGGCCTCCTTCTTCCTATTCACCACAGCCTGCATCTCTTCGTTCCAGAACCATGCCGATTTATCCCCTCTGGTTCCTCCCTTTGTTTCTCCCAGGGTTTCCTTGGCACATCTCAGGATTGTTTGGGCTACCCTCCTCCAGGTCTCATTCACGGGACCAGCTGGATCTGGAAGGCCTGCTTCGAGCACTGCCCTTCGTAGCTCGTTCCGCTCTGAACCCCGCAGTCTCCACCATCGGATCCTGGGTTCCGTCCTCACTTTGGACCTGGTGGGTAGAGGTATGCTAAGGTCGGCTACCAAGGGTCTATGCTGTGATGCCACCTCTTCTCCCGGAATGACCTTCACATCCCGGACTGTTTTCAGAGCAGCCCTTCGAACCAGGATGTGGTCGACTTCCGTCCTTCTTCCTCCGCTAGCATAGGTCACCTTCTGGTTCCCCCTCTTCGCGAAGAAGGTGCTACAGACAGCCAGGTCGTGGGCGATAGCCAGATCCAGAATTCGTTCTCCATCCGGGTTTATCAGGCCGATCCCTTTACCTCCATGAACCCTTTCCACTCCTCTTCTGCCACTCCCCACATGCCCGTTCATGTCCCCTGCTATGGAGAGGTAGTCGCCTTCTGGTACGGACCTTATGGCTTCCTCGAGCGAGAGGTAGAAGTCATCCTTGTCGTGCTCGGAGCATCCGGTCTGCGGAGCGTAGACAAACATGATGGTCCAGTAACCCTCCTTCGTGTCCAGCCGCAGTGACATGATGCGGTCGTTTATTCTTTAGACAGCCGCTACTGAATCCTTGAGGGACTCCGCGACAGCTATCCCTACCCCGTTCCTCTTGGTGTCCTCTCCGTTGTAGTACAGCCTGACCCCTTCTCCGATCTCCCTGGCTTTCGTCCCTTTCCATCGCGTTTCCTGCAGACACAGGACTTGTATCCTTCTGCGCTTCATCGGGTCAGCCACCTCCCTAGATCTTCCGGTCAGCGTTCCCACATTCAGAGTCCCCAGTCGAACTAGCTTCTTTAGCCGAGGTCGTTCGGCCCTCGGTAGCCCTCACATACTGACCACAGAACTCGGGCGGGGGTTCTGTGCGCCACTTCCGGGTGACGTCCTAGCCTTTACACTGATTCTATTGCGACTTGTGATCATGGTTTTGTGACGAGGTTTCTCCATCAGCCGGCCTGTCAACCTGGGCCTGACGCTGGAACCGTTGCCATTTTTGCAATTTTTGCAGGGCATGGCGTACCGGAGCCGGGAGTCGAACCTTTGACCGTTTGAGCATGAAACTACACTACTAACCACTAGACTAACTCGGCTCTACCTAGCCTTCTTTGTCGTGCCTAAACAAAAATGTTCGTGGTTACGGAGCAAGAGGAAGTGGACGCTTGCTCTCACGTCTATCGCCATCTGACGCTGCCAGCCTCAATTTGCGTTCAGATCCGCCAATGCTTCCATTCCACCAGTGTTCGTGATTTAGCAGCAGCCTTGCCTGGGGACTGTCTGGGGACTGATAGTGAATGTAGGGTGATGACGGCTGTATACTATAGTTGTGTTCTCGAATTTTTTAGAATAATCGAATGCTTCGAATGCCTAAACATTTCAAATACTCGAATCCGAATACATTCGAAAAACGCGACTTTTCAATATTCGAACACGAATGAAAATCATTCAAATACCTATTCGAATAGGTCATTCAAGCAGAATTATGCTGTATAGATATTAGTTTATTTATTCACCAGACGTTCAGCGGCCTAGAGGCCGCAGAACGTCTGGTTAGAGGCTTCGCCCCAAACCCCGAGAATATGACAACCCCATCCCATCTGGTTGTGGGCTTCGCCGCCAAACCGCGAGAATAGAACAACCCAATCTTCCTACTTTCTTCTTTAGGGCTTCTTACAGTAAAAAAAACTGGTTTCACTATATAGATTAGTGCAGTGGGATATGGTAGGGCAGAATTTTCACTGCGCATATGAAGCCCATCCACCCTCCATCACATGCACGCGATTTTTTCTCCGAAGCGCTCGTTCTCTACGTGTCGGGAAACAGGTTATGAGAGTCCCAATCCGGTGCTTAATTAGTAAAATCATAATTAAAATTAATCGGTATTGGTCGACACCGCTTACGTCCGACGGCAATAATACTCCTCCAAATCCCGTGGTCACTCTCTCTACCCCTCCCCCCTCTCCCTCCCGAAATACTTCCTTTCCTATGTGCTGGCAAAGAAACGGAGTGAGAGTCAAGCACGCCCATGTGACACTGATTACCGATTCACGTGTCGCTACGTTGCCACGACGTCTATTACACTCCTACTGCACTCTGACACACGTGCCACGACTTCTGTAAGCCGTCTTCAGAAATCCGACACACACTGAACGATGTTGAGGGAAAATGCTGGTTCCCCCCCCCCCCTTCCCTCATTCACGCACCACCTTCTAATGGCCCCTTTTGTTGGTCCTCTCCTATTGGTCGTCCTTACTCGAAATCCCTACGCAAGTTGGACGACGTCCTCAGCGCGTCTTCTGAATCCCTACGCACGATAGACGACGTCTTCAGCACGTCTTCTGAATCCCTTCGCACGTTGGACCATTCTAGCGCAGGTCTTCTGAATCCCTACGCACGTTAGACGACATTATCAGCACGTCTTTTGAATCCCTACGCAAGTTGGACGACGTCTTCAGCACTCCTCTTAATCCCTACGCACGTTGGACGACGTCTAGCGCAGGTCCTCTGAATACCTACGCACGTTAGGCCTCGTGCATACTTCCCGTCGCCGCGATGGAATCGCGGCGATGAGTCTTGCAGAGCGACGCGAAAGAATTTGAACTTCTCGGTGCTCGTCGCATCGCTCATCGCTCTGCAAGGGAGCGCGGCGGCGATCCGTCCAGAACCAACGCTAAACACCGCGCGCGGCGCGAAAAAGTATGCCATGCCCGCGATGGGCGCGGGAAGCCATCGCGCATGCCGACCGCCACTGTTGCGGTGGCCGCGGCGAAGTTTCCTTTGACTGTTCGACCGCGTGCGGCAGAATGGCCATGAACTGAGCGCCGCGATGGGATCGCGGCGATGGAAGTATGCCCCCGGCCTTAGACGACGTCTCCAGCACGTCTTCTAAATCCAGACGCACTTGAACGACGTCTAGGGCACGCCTCCTGAATCACGCTCTGCACTCGATCCCCATTCACACCGTGACGCGTTGTCCCTTGAATATCTCGTAAACTTGGACGATCAGCCTCCAAAGATATGGTTCGCCAGCAATCACCCATGGTTAAGCTCAAAGAAAGCCCGGCTGGCATACGCCGCACAAGATTAGGCATCTTTTGGCTTCAGTCCCCCCTCCCCGTGGCGGACACGTGACATTAGCCGATTATATATAGGCCTCTGTTATACTCCCGCGGGAGCATCCGCGGAACGTTCGCGGACCAATGGTGCACGGCTGAGGCGGGCGTGGCGAGGCGCGGCGATTGGCCAGGTGAGGAGTCTCGGCGCGATTCCCGCCCTTCCGCGGATGCTCCCGCGGGAGTATAACTCAGGCCATAGTAGGATGTGCCAAAGGGTGCGCTAATAAATCAAAGAACAGAACAAGAACAAATCGAAACCGAAACTAAAGAAAAAGCTGTTATAGAACCGAAGGACATATGCATTCCGAGTGCTCGCTTACAACGTAACTTTTATAGACAAGAGGCGACAGTGCAGAGGGGACATGCCGGGACGTCAAGATTAATGACTGAAGGGAACAACAGAAGCATATGCATTTGCCTAGTAACGAAAGACTGACAAAGAAAAAGAAGACAAAAAACCGTTTTTCTCGCAACGAGTATGGATGGTATACGTATATTAGTTTATGGCTGACCTTTTGATCGCATGAAATCAGTGCCTAATTTCGCTTCGGTGCAGCCCTCTCCAGAGCGTGGAACAAGTAACGGTCGGGATTCCAAACTTATCAGACGTTACATCATTCCTTTTCGCCAGTGTTTTGACAATTCCGTGCTTTTTTCTCTTTCTCTCAAATAAGGCCTTTGATGGTGCTGCTAAGCGTGAAATAGTAATCGTGGCTAAAAGAAAACAATGGTTCTCCTTTCTTCTTATTGAACCTCATTCCATTACATGAAAGCAGATGGTGTTTGATAAAAATGGCGCCGTGGGCGTACGATACAGGAGATCGTATATGCCGATTTACCCGATTCATTTTTTACGGAAGGAACGATTTTAAAATTTTTTTCGAGGGAACCGAGGCAGTTCTCCACAGCAGTACCACCTCCGAAGTAGGTGGTACTGCTGTGGAGAACTGCCAAAAAATCTGACGTGATATACAAAAAACAAAAAATACAAAAAATCTGACGTGATATAATTACAAGCGCACACAAAATAGATTTACAAATAAGCAGGCGTTTACTGTAAACTGTACATACCGAACAGTCAGTTCGCTTAGTGGAAATACGTCTCGAAATTACGCTTTGCTACATGACGCGAACACGGATAGGCACAAAAGTTGATTTAGAAGAACACGAAAAATCAGATACAAACAAAATAGGAACAAAACGGCACAACTGATGACGAGGGGGACGGGGACGACGCACCTGGGCGTGTTGCTCGACGAAGAGATCGTTCCTCGCGGGGGTTTCGCACCCTATTTATGCGGTTCGCGCGCGCCCAGATCACGTCGCTTAGCCGGGCGGTCTGTGGTTGACCTATCGCCCCTCCACAAAACATTTTAGTAAACATTTTAGCTAATATGTAGTTTGAATAATGTGTTATATGTAAATGCATGGATAACATATTAGGTTGATCGAAAAGTCTTGCAACAATAGCACAACAATATTCAAATTTGTCCCTATTTGCTAAAATGAAACTCAGTCCACGATATATTCCCCATCGAAGTCTAAGATCCTGCCCCATCTTTCAGGCAGTCTTTCAATTCCTTTCCGCCAGGAAAACGAGGGCTATGAGGAAAAGAATTCAGAAATCTCCATTCCCAGTTGGCGTCGATCATCGAACTCTCAACCTTGGAGATGCTGCTTCAGAGCTCTGAACAAGTGGTAGTCAGAAGGAGCGGGGTCTGAGCAGTACGGTGGATGGGGCAGCTTAACTCCTGGATTTTCTCAACGCCAATAGAACTTTTGCGACATGAGGGTGCGCGCTGTCGTGCAGCAGGTAGACATTTTCCCGTTCTGGACGTTTTCGGCGCATGGCGTCGGTCAAGCTCTGGAGCTGGGTAGCGTAGGCAGATGCTGTGACAGTGGTCTCACTATCCAGCAACTCCCAGTAATGCATGCCTTCTGAGTCCAACAGAGGGGCGTCCGGAACGGAGCCGATCTGCGCAAAAGATATCTCCAGCTTTGAAGCGCTGATACCAACGGGCCACTGTGGAATAGTGAACGACTTCCTCATTGAATGCAGCGCAGATGTTGGAGGCTGCAATCCTTGCGGAATGGCCTTGTAGAAATTGGTAGTAGACGATAGGTCGTAGGATGCTGCTGCTTATCGTTGACATTGTTGCTGTATTCGCATACGACGACGCCTTATGTAGTATCTGTAGTACCTTCGGTCCTTCCTTAGTGTGAATGACAACGAGAATCAAATAGACAGCCACGGACCGTTGACCAAATTTCAATCGAATCGAATTCTCTGCATTGAGTGTTCTTGTCTTACCAGGAGGCTATCTCAACGGTAGGTCGGAACGGCCCAGGAGTTGTATTTGGGCAGAATCGCCTCTCCCTGAAGGTAACGAAGTAGCGGTACCTCAGCGCCAATAGAACTTTGAGCAGAGTTAGAGACGACAGAAGTTGGGCCGTTTTTGGCATATTGATGCAGGTGCTTCGCAGCTAACGGGCGCGTGCGGGATGAGGGCTCGTATCTGTGGCCAACCGCAGCGATCAGATGGCGTAGTAGTGACTCGTGAGCGAGGGATCGGGGTTTGGATCGGAATGCATTGTTCTGCCCTTTAGCAAAACCCATGCTTTTCATGTATGTTATCCACCTAGTGGTATTATAGTATTGGGTTGGTCGAAAAGACTTGCAACACTTTACGCTACTGCCTGTTAAATTTGTTAAAGCTCTTACATTATGGATCTTGTGTGGTGACATCACAGTACATTCTCGTAGCTTCCTCAAGCATACTATATAAGGCCTCGTCGAGTATGAATACAGCTACAATGCCAACGATAAGCAGCATCCTACGACCTATCGTCTACTGCGAATTTCTGCAAGGCCATTCCGCAAGGACGGCAGCCTCCAACATCTGCGCTGTATTCAAAAAGGAAGTCGTTCACTATTCCACAGCGGCCCGTTGGTATCAGCGCTTCAAAGCTGGAGATATCTTTCTCGCAGATCGGCTCCGTTCCGGACGCACCTCTATTGGACTCAGAAGGCATGCATTACTGGGAGTTGCTGGATAGTGAGACCACTGTCACAGCATCTGCCTACGCTACCCAGCTCCAGAGCTTGGCCGACGCCATGCGCCGAAAACGTCCAGAACGGGAAAATGTCTACCTGCTGCACGACAGCGCGCACCCTCATGTCGCAAAAGTTCTATTGGCGTTGAGAAAATCCAGGAGTTAAGCTGCCCCATCCACCGTACTGCTCAGACCCCGCTCCTTCTGACTACCACTTGTTCAGAGCTCTGAAGCAGCATCTCCGAGGTTGAGAGTTCGATGATCGACGCCAACTGGGAATGGAGATTTCTGAATTCTTTTCCTCATAGCCCTCGTTTTCCTGGCGGAAAGGAATTGAAAGACTGCCTGAAAGATGGGGCAGGATCTTAGACTTGGATGGGGAATATATCAAGGGCTAAGTTTTTATTTAAGCAAACAGGGACAAATTTGAATATTGTTGTGCTAATGTTGAAAGACTTTTCGATCAACCTAATCTGTTATCCATGCATTTACATAAAACACATGATTCAAACTACATATTAGCTAAAATGTTTACTAAAATGTTCACAGTAAACGCCTGCTTATTTGTAAATCTATTTTGTGTGCGGTTGTAATTATATCACGTCAGATTTTTTGTAACTGATTTAGTTCGGAGGTGGTACTGCTGTGGAGAACTGCCTCGCTTCCTACGAAATTTTTTTTTAAAATCCTTCCTTCCGTAAAAAATGAATCGGGTAAATCGGTAAATCGTTAATCGTCAAACGTACAACCCTGATCGGAAGGGCATACCAGTTTGGTTCCTCTAGAAGAGGCCTAGAAGGTAATATTGTGAATAGAGCTCGCTCACAGCACCAATCCGTCGCCTGTTCAAGAACAACGACGGAAGTCGCCCAAAGGGCAAGTGTGGAAAATATAATTAGGAAAGCACTGAAGCTAGAACTAACTACCTCCTCACCGATGTTGTTTCAGTTTGTCAGAATACTGCTGGGGTACATTTCAGCCGCTTCTGGCCTCACTGAATGTTCGGTGAACGGCTAACCAGCACAGCTGCCTATGAAAAGCCTCTTCGATATTCCGCTCTCAGTATTTTCGCGAATGTTTGCGAATTTACGTTTTTGGTCGTTTAGATTTTGCGGTCTCGTTATAACAGCCAGCGAAGCGATATTGTCCACAGCCGCAGCCATACGATGGTAACAATGAAAGTGCATCATTAGAGCAGTTTAAATAGCGGGCTGAAGCCAAACATGGCACAAATCAAAAACATGAGCACGCTCCCTACCGTGTCCTTTCTCGTGAGTTCGCAGGTTTTTGTATATCGAAGCACCGCTCACTGCCGCCATGTTTAAGGTCGTGCTGGTCGCGCTTGGTAAAGCCGGTAAGTCCCTGGGACACTGACTTGGTCGCCATCCAACGTGTTGTTGCTTTAGAGTTCGGATGCGATGGCACTTTAGAACAAAACGACACGACGAGGGAGGTGTTTCTCAGATTCCATAACGACGTTCGCAAATTCATAGCCTTAGGAATCTATCCAAACAAAGTGGGAGTTCTCGGACCGGCCAAGAACATGTACCAACTGGTAGGTGAATGCGCAGATCATTAGTGACCTGAAACCACTTCCATATTGAACAGTAGGTTTCAAAAAGAAGAAAGGACAATCATTGCTTGCTTTGCTCACGGAGCCACGGTAGGAGCATCAACACCGGCCTTATTTCTTTATTTATTTAAGACGTGAAATATGATCACACGTCTGAAATTATCAAGAACCTAAATGAAAATAAACAAGAGCAAATAACCACAAAGTAATGTCTGCTAAATGTAACCAAAACAGTACAATGAGGGACATGATCCACGAGAAAGGCTAAAGATTGACAATAACAGATAAGTTTAGGGAAGGGCTGGGCAGACAATTCCAACGACATTTTGTCATCACTTAGTAACGTGTTGAATTGGCTAAGGTGAAGAAATTTTTCCTAATCTTCGTCTTTGCAACCGAGATGTTAGACCGTAGTTTATCTCTAATTAATCTAGTCAACGGTACACCAAAAACGTAGTTGGGTTTATGGAGAGCCTGTGAGTTAGAACTCTGAACATCATAGTGAGATCAGCTTTCTTCTTCTACTAGCAACGTTGGAAGGCCAAGTGCTTTTGCACTTCCAAGGAAATTGGGCAGCTGCAAGTAATTGACCATAACATCTCAAATAGAGCTTTCGAGTAAAACTGTTCTGAACGCTTTCCAAGAACTCGATGTCCTTCTTTTTGCAAGGATTCCAAACAGCTTTTTCGGGCTCCATTATCGGTCGAACATAGGATTTATAAACCCGTAAATACACTTGGGGATCCTTCGATCGTAGAAGCCTGAACAGAGTGTAGATGCTATAGTTCGCTTTCCTCACAAGTGTTCTGCAGTAACTGCTGAAGTCCAGGTTAGTATTAATGTAAAAACCCAGGTCTCGAACTTCCCTTACGGGCTTGAGACTTGTGCATTGCAGTTTGTATGGAACCGATGTCTCAGCCTTCGGACCATTTACCTGCACTTAGTTTTCTCCGCTGCACTTGCGCGCTTCGCGCGACTTTGCAACATCACTGACGTACGGAAAGTAGTTTTTAAACTTAAATTCGCTAGCATCTAGGGCCTGTTGCGTAGTTTATCGACATCAGGCCGTTCAGTACTTCGGTACCTTCATCATAAACATTCTCTCCGGACCGTCCAATAACGTCATTGGTTTGTGCTGCGCAGTACTTCTGTCCTTCAGGTTGCTCCTCCGCAACCGTTATCATGCTCAAGAGCTTGCGTTACCGGATATCGTTGACACGCCTTCCGAGTCCGAACGCCAGGATACCCTCACTCGTTTCTTCATACTGGATATATTAATTGCTGGTCCGCCTTTAATGGTCTTCCCCCCTCCCTCCCACACGTTCCTGGTCCCTTCCTTGTTTCCACTATTGACCCCTACTGGTCTCTTCTTGCTAGTTTCCCCGTCCTGGTTCCTCCTACAGATTATTCCTTTCCTTCCTAGTCGCTCTCATGGTCCACCCTAGAGGTCCATCTTCTTACTGCCCTTCTCCACCACCCCTTAGTACTCCTCCCATGCCCACGGCAGACGTCGGCGACACGTATTCGGAATCAGGACGATCAGAAACGCGCGCAGTTGCCGCTGTGTCAAGCAGGAGGCTGCGCTTCCTTGGTTGCAGAAGCATCCCATGTTGAATTCTCAATGCAGAGGCTTGCCGTACAACGTCAGGGACACCTCTGCGCGGCATAGGCGACGCGACTTCTGAAAACAGGCGCTCAGCAACGCGCGCAAATGCCGCTGTGTCGAGCAGGAGGAGACTTCGTTTGCTCTGCTGCAGCAGCACCCAATTTTGAACGGCACATTTTGTCCGTGGGGTTCGATGAGGCGTATCCCACGCAGGTTTCTAATCTGCGTGAGATACGCCTCATTATCTACAGCGCTGATAACTAACTCAATTACATGGAGGTAGATAGATAGCAAAGGCGATAGGGCACCGCCTTGTGCTCCACCATTGCATGCAAGATAGGAAGGTGAAAACTCATCTTTAACTCGCACTTGATAGGTTCTTCCTGAGGGGAAATCCTTGACCCATCTTGTAATTCTGAAGCATATGTCTACCATTTCCATTTCGGAGAGTAACTTGGATATCGGCACCTTGTCAAAGGCCTTCGCAAAGTCAAGGAAGACCACATCTGTGCGACACTTACTCTCTGCTGGTCGAGACTAGCCATTATGTGGCGGAAGCGAAATAAAAAAAATGCTGCTCGTCTCTTACTCGCCGTACCTGCCGAATTCAAGCAGTGCTAAAGAAAACGTATCAACTTTTCTTGGAACAATCCTTTTATATTCCATATTTTGTGTAACACTGATTAACTAAAGGGTGATGCAGTGTCCTCGTATAAATAGTTTATTTACAATTAAATTCACCAGAAGCAATTTAGGATGTGGCGGACAGGTGAAAAGGCGCATATTAAAGACAAAATGAAGGGAAGGAACGATCCCACGCTTCATAAGTTAGGAGCCACACCATTTACTCGTTGGATGGAGACCAGACCACATTCCACTTCCCACTGCCCGATGCAGTGTGCATGCGGCTTATGCTAGAGCGGCGCGCTTCACACGAGCTTTGACGTCCGTCGCCCCCTCCCCCACTTGTCGCAGAAGTATGCAGTGGCCTTTAGTCTATATTCGTGCCACAACGCGGCGCGGCTTGATAGTCAGCATAGCTATCTGTTTTCCGTGCATCCCAGATGCGCCGCATCGCCTTTGTACTCCGTCTCCTCAAAACACCACGTTTGATGGAATGTTGTGTTACCGTATTCGACGAATCGAGCCGCTGGAGGAAAGGTCTCATGAGTGCGCCAAAATGGAAAGAACGAGGAACGACGACAAATCAGCACACAGCTAACTAGAAAACTGAAGGGAATGAAAGGAAGAAGTTGAAGGTCTTTTCACGATTTTTTTTCATTTTGGGGTAGTGAAAACGGTGGAGGTTTTCGTGACCCTGTGTTGGCAGAGATACTCTGTACGACTAGGTTTAAGGATTAGCTGTTATAAAACAGGAGACAAGCTCAATGCATATACTTTCAGAAATGGAGCTGTGATCTGGAAGAAGAAGCTCACGAGTCCATTTACAGCTGCTCTTACAATCCTCTCTTACTGCATCCTCAGAGCTACTCCAAGTGGGTATTGTAATGCATCCTCTGGAAAAATAGAGGTTTTTAGCTGCTCCTCATGAAACGGAAGCCGAAGTAATGGTCTTTGAGACTTCTAAGCGTAGACCTCCCTGATACTGACGTTGTGGGTGCTACATTGGAAATGTGGACAGAATTCATGCGTATATATGGAGTGAACACGAAAACGAATTCGTACAATCCGAGCTTCTCGCAGTTCGCTAACGTAAGTTTGGCCTTTGAAGAGCGAAGAAGAGCAAATTGCGAAGGCATCGCACTTCAGATGGCGTACTCGAAAAACACGAAAGTTGGATGCTCCTACAAGAAGTGCGGTGGCGACACTTTGGTCACCTGTGTGTACGAGCTAGGGTCAGTATCCATTATTTATTTAATTATACGTGTATGACAACACGCGACAAAAGAAACAGATCGAGCGATTAGCGATAAAATGCAGTGATAATAAACTCAAAATGGAAGGAGCGGCAAATTATGTACTGAGCCTTGAGATAAGTGTCAACGAGCCTCTTATATTGGTTTGAGGAGGATGGCAAATTATGTTTTTTGGAAAACATCAATAATTCAGAACCAGCCCTTTCAGTAAAAAAGAAAGCGCGAACACAACTATTGACCATAAGATAACGAATTTTAGCTGTGCAACTCCTTGTTGGAATGGTGGGCAGTGTAGGGCTCACTAACTAGGGAAGGGTTTCAAGCCTTCATGGAACTTTAAGTGGAGACTAGGGACATTAAAAAGAGGTAGGAATGCTGATTACGAATACGAGTGTCAAAATTGCAAAATGAAACTCCTGAGCGAGTTGTGACCTGTCGAAGTTCACGGGTTGTCTATGGGATAGCCGCGCGAAAGAGCTGGCGCATGAGCGATGAAGGATGGGGGCTCCGCAAGGATGTTCCGCTAGCTGCGGCGATGGCGCAGGGATAGTGCTCCGGCTCGTCAGGCGTGAGATCGTTGGTTCAGTTTCCTGGCTGCCTCTCTTCTGCACATCACGTTTTATCTTTGAGATGACCTTTTATTCAGAATTATGACACTTTATTTGGTCCTCCAAGAAAAAAACAACAAGCATTTCCGCAGCGGGTTTAGTCTGAAACTCCAAACCTTGTGGTCAAAGCATTACCCAGAGGGATAGCTGGCACTATTATGTGACACTTTCAGGCAGAGGTCAAGGAGTGGTCGCAATTTTTTTTTCACCCGAGCTTCGCCCAAGGGGTTACTTGGGGTACGGATCATGAAGCTGACATCAGTTTTTGGTATTGAGTACGGTAGGATGCTGTGCGGTTGAGTAAGGCCCGCTGCTACTGCAGCCTAACGTAATCGGGCGAAATTTTAAAAACGGATATCATTTTCGTCACCTCAAGTATCCCCCTTGGACGAAGCATGGAGACAATTTTCAAGCACTCCTCGATCTCTCTGAAGTTGTGAT